>CAUZXS010006117.1:0-102500 GCA_963585895.1 Sepioteuthis lessoniana
TGATCAAAACCCGCCCAAATTTACGTTAGACTTAGTATCATACCGCTCACCCATCAGACGACATCTGCCAGCTCGGGAATTATTAGGCATTATGTAGTAGCTTTCGTCTATATATATATATATATATATATATATATATCGTAAAAAGATTGTATTTACTAAGTTTTATGTTTGGCCATCTGAGTAATGTGACGATATTTCGACTCGAAAGTAGAATTTAAAAAAAATGTGAAACTCATAGTCATAAGATTTTAGTTTTTCTTTTTTTCTAACAGTGGTACTTACCGGTATTTCATATGAAATAACACCAGTCAGGACGAAAGATAATGACGCTTAACTAAGCGTGTATTTAAAGAAGTGGACGATCGTACTAAAACAACTAAAATTACAATGTATGATGAAGATAAAAAAAATTATTTTAAGAATAAATCTACGTCATCACTCAGACAATATCATTGTCTACACCTTATTCATTTATATCTCTACCGGAAGTTTCCGTGGCTAATATGCTTGACTTGGAGAACAAAGTGAGTTCGAACTCCAGTCGCCTTGTTATTCTGATTTTCGAATTAATAGCACTGCCGTTGATTGATTTGGTATTAAATAACCCACGAAGGTTGAAATGTCATTGAATAGATAAAGTAAACTGGAATTTCTTGTGTCAAAGAAGGAATAACTCATGAAGGTCCCAGTTAACATCAATGTTTTAAATATAAATTATTGAGTTTTAACAAGGACTTGAATAATACGTAATATATATATATATATATATATATATATATATATATATATATATATATATATATATATATATATAGTATTATTTGGTCCAGTTAAACCGGAGTTGGGAGTAATTCCATCAGGACAAGAAAACTATTCAAGAGTGAACATTTAAATTTTCCTGGTAGAGAGCTCAATGTAACAGACATTACAGAGCAATAATTTCATTAAGAAAAAACACAAACCGGTCATATTAGGATTATAAATGTATTTCCATCCTGTTATGTGATCTTGAAAAATCAAAAAACACGAAAAAAATTAACAGGACTTCTTCAGATCTTATCGATAAAATAAAGAAATAAAAATAGATTTGTTTTATCCATAAGATCTGAGGAAGCCCTGTTAATTTTTAATGAAATATATATATATATATATATGAAGAAAAACACGTTGGTAATATCCAACAAAATGTAAAATATAAGTTGAAAATTGGTTAAAGCCGAACACAGACAACTGGTTCAGTTGATATTTCGTCTTCATTCAGATGAACTCCTTGGTTGAATAAAGACGAAATATCAATAGAATGCGTTGTTTATGATCAATTTTATCCACTTTTCCACTTATATTTTCACACACACACACACATATATATATATATATATATATATATATATACGAGGGGCATACGATAAGTTTCCAGACTTTTTTCGTATGGGTACTTTTTTGATAGTACACACATGAAACTCTGGTCCCCTTCGATGTAATCTCCCCCGGCTGCAATGCATTTGTTGTACCATTCCAACAACTTCTGGAAGACCCCATTGACGTCTCCTTGTGCGAGCGTCTCAATGACCTTCGTCACTGCATCTTTAATCTCCTCAATTGTCTCATAACGACAGCCTCTGAGCTTAGGGAATAAGCAAAAGTCACTGGGAGCAAGGTCTGGACTCTAGGGAGACTGAGGAACTGTCTTGATGTCCATCTTGGTCAAATAGTCTGTGACATGTATGGAGTTGTGGACTGGTGCATTGTCCTGATGGAAATGCCACTGACCCGATTTGAAGAGCTCTGGCCTCTTCAGACCGAATCTTTTCCTGAACTCCCTTAAAAACTCAACATAGTAACCCTAATCCAAACCGTTTGGCCAATTAACTATGGTATATTGACTTCCTTACTCCTCCCACACCTCTTATCATCCCTCACAAACTCCCTGTCTTCCTTGAATCTATTATGCCACTCAAAAGCTGATGCTCGATTCATGCAAGATGGTTCAAAAGCAGTCTGAAGCATTCCATGCGTTTTTCTGGCATTTTTTCCAAGTTTAAAACTATTTTATTGCATATCGTTCTTCTAAACTGTCCTCACGTCCAGATGGCGTTTTTGAAATTCACAAGCTGTGACAATCAGGCTTTAGTAGGGTGTATTCCAACTCCTTTTATAGCTGTTAATTTGAACCTGAAATCATCAAAATTTGTCAGCCATCTCATAAGATGTATAGCAATAACATAGTGAATTTTCAAGAGTCTACAACAATTTTAAATGCTTCTACGAAAAGTCTTGAAACTTATTGAAGACACGACGTATATATATATATATATATATATATATATATATATATATATTATCTCCAAAAGACAAACTGTTTCCTTGCATCACAACTCTTCATCATCATGCCGTGCTGCGAACACGGATATCCCTGACCCTCTCTCGCCACTTCTCCCTCTCATTCATCGCTTTTAGCAGGTCTTTAGGGTTACATCCCGTATCCTCACATCGCTGCTGTATGTATGTTCGAGCTGGTCGTCCTGCTTTTGCTTGGCCATATGCGGGGGTCCATAGGAGTACATCACTGATGAGTTCGTCCTTGCTTCTCCAGCAGTGTCCTGCGTGTCTGGCTCGTCTTACTTGTATAGTTTTCGTGATGGGAGGTAAGTGGCCGTATAGTTGGTGTCCTGGTGGGTGTTGTCGCCAGGACTTGTTCAATATTGCTCTCAACATTCTTGTGTAATTGCTGTCTAGTTTCTTCTTCAGCCGTTTTGTAAGCGTCCAAGTAGTGCATCGATATAGCAGTATCGATACGACCGCTGCCTGGAAGAAACTGCGTTTCATTTTATCGGTCAGGTCTGATTTCCATATGATCGAGAGCCTATCGATAGCTGTCCATGCTTTCGTTAGTCGTGTGTCGATGTCCTTTTCGGTTGATGAGACGCTACTTCCTAGGTAGGTGAATTTGTCTACTTGTGTGCCTTAAATGAAGAATGAATATAGTAATAATTTGAGAACAACTTTCAGGAAAAGCCTCACTATTGGACAACTAAATTCCCCAAAAAGAAAAAAAAACGCATCAAATGTAGCTTAACACGTGCTATGACGAATCCTTAAAAGAAAGGTAGTACCGACTCATCACCCCCACCCCCGCCGACCGTGATATAGAGGAGTGGAATTAGCTTAAATGCTAGTAAGAATAGAAATAATTCTCGTGAGCTTTTGTTAAAATGGAAGGCAGTCATCCGTTTCCAAAATCTCAAAGAGGTTAGTTTATTTATTCTACTAAACTGTTCTTTTAAAAAAATGCATATATTTGATTTAAAATAGTTCTGTCTTAAATCTCCGCTGCATTTTGTGTGCCTTAAATGAAGAATAAATATCGTAATAATTTGAGAACAACTTTCAGGTAAAGCTTCACTATTGGACGACTAAATTCCCAAAAAAGAGAAAAAAAAAATCACAACTCTTAAGTGTGGCTAAATTCGTAAGACGCTTCTAGCTGGTATTGAAACCCGCCCAAATTTACATGAAACTGTTTATTAGTAATCATACCGCTCTGCCATCAGTTGACATATGTCAACTCGGGAATTATGAGGCATAATGTAGTAGCTTTCGTTTGTTTACATTTTGCCTAAATGGATACCTGAGTGACACATACACACACACTCATATATATATATATATGAAGTGAAGTTGGCGACGGTAATCGAGTGCCACCCGAAGGCACGCTTTCTTTAGCTACAACACCGAGGTGTTGGGGAGAGCACTGCTTCTTTCCCTGGATTACTCCACTTATTCTCGTTCCGTATCTTAAAAATGCAGAGTGCTAAGGAAAGTAGCATTGTCACGCCATTTTTTAAGTCCAGGCCGTTGAAGAACACACTTGAATAATGGGTCAGTTTTAATACACACACACACACACACACACACATATATATATATATATATATATATATATATATATATGAAAAAATAACTGATTGAAAATATCCAAGAAAATGTAAAAAATATAAGTGGAAAAGTGGTTAAAGCCGAACACAGACAACGAATTCAATTGATATTTCGTCTTTATTCAGATGAACTCCTTGGCTGAATAAAGACGAAATATCAATAGAATGCGTTGCTTATGATCAATTTTATCCAATTTTCCACTTATATTTTTCATATATGTATATATATATATATATAAGTAAAGGAGGAGATGGAATTTTTACAGGACTATGAATAAAACCAACTAAACTACTAATGACATCAGTTATTTTCAATACCGTCTTCAAGAATTTTCGCCACAGAAGTTGCACATATTTATATTTGGTTAAATTTGGTCTTGCTTTGTGTATCTCGTCAAATCTCGTCAACTCTCGTAACAAAAGAAATATGCTGTAAAACTGCCCTTTACTTCAAGTACACCTTTATTGATGTTGGATCTATGTTGCAAGTAACCCTTCCTCATATTCAAAACATTATGTACAGAAAAAATGTAAATATACGCTTAGTGTGGGGCCCAAAATTTACATCAGACATCGGCTAAAGTGTATTTAACAGTTCAAACAAATTAAGACATAAAAGACAACCACCAAAATGATGGAGTGTTCTCATTAACTGACTTGTGCAACAAAAATTGGAAGAACCACTGAATGGATATTTCAAGCAACAAACTCAGGAAATCGGACAGCAGATCAATTAAACATTGTTTGGTTTAGTTTGGTTTGTTGGGTTTTATGGCATATCAACCTTTGTAGGTCATTTAACGCCAAATCCATTTTTTATGTAAATAATCTGTTCTATTGAAAACATTTCAGTTTAGCATAAGTACACAGTTTAATGGTTAAAAACCTTTCTATTTCAAACTATTCTAGCAGTTATATGTAAATATAGTTTTAATGTCAAAAAAACAGTTCTATTTCAAATAATTCAGTTAAGCATAAGCACGCAGTTTAAATGTAAGTACGGTTTAATTGTCAAAAGCATTTCTATTTCAAGCTATTCAGCTTACTCAAACAATTCAGTTTAGCATGAGTATGCTGTTAGTTCTATTTAACCCATAGATAGGACCCTTATCAGGCGCTACCACTCCGGTCCAGAGTAGACCTGGGAGCAATGGCAATAAAGAGGTACTCCGCATTTCCCAAAGCTCCAGCACTGCTGGAACCTCACCATCAGACTGTTTAGTGTCATAACTAGGACACTCGTTCGGGGTGGGGGTCTTACCCCTCTGTAGAGAAGCAGTCGGTGTATTCTACAGCCCTTGAAATAAGTATTTTTTTTTATCCTTGATTGTTTACCATACCAAGGTCAAAGAGCTCAGTTAACCAAATCATGATTAAAGAGCTTAGTCATCCCCCTATTTATCCATAGCTAAGTATCGTAGTCGTTGTAGAGAGTGACTCGAAGGCTCCCTTTTCAATAACTACTACACCGAGGTGTAGGGAAGGGTGCTACCCCTTACCCTTGACTGCTCGACTACCCTTGATCCATACCTCATAATATAATATAATTGCGGAGGGATTTTTTTAAATATATTATCACTTTTCGTTTTATATATCTTGCCTTTTGGTTCAGTTAGGCAGAGAACCTTTCGGCTTAGTGCATGGGTTAGTTAGGTGCACACATTGAGTGCAGGTGTTCACGCGCGCGTGAGGTGGATGTGACAATTAGAGATGTCACAATAAAAACCCCAGATAGGAAATATGACCGGGGAGTGAATGGCATCATTCCCAGAAGCGACGGGCAGAAGATTTTGGAATTAAAAAAAAACAGTGAGTTGAGATTTGGGCTTGGACGAAGCAAGTTGATTTTCGGAGCTCGCCGAGGCGAGACCAGTTGGGGGTCTACAAAATGTGCCGCGCGTTTGTTGAGCCAGTGAGTCGAGAGCTGACGATATACGAACAGTCAGCATAGAAAGAAATTGTGTCTCTCTCTCCTTTTGTCGAAAAACCTTAATCTCAAAAAGGTAATAAAAAGTTTCGTACCTGAACCAAAGAGAGATGTCAGTGTTTCGAGTGTTTTCGGATTCCCTATGTATATTTCACATATCCATATCTTGGTCGTATTTTTGGACGTGGATATGTTACAATAACGCTTAGTGCTAAGCAAGGATGTGTTAAGTACCATTTATTGTCTTTGGTATGACTCGACTTGGGATTGAACCCCAGGATTCCGGGCCTTCGGCGAACTCTCTAACCGTTAAGTATAAGCTTGGTTTATCATATTTACTAACCCCTCAGCTCGAGCAGGACACAAGGTCAATCTTTAAGCGGAGTTTAACAGGTTTAAATTCAGAGTTTTCCTTCTAGACTAGTCGCCTCACCAAGGCTGAAAAACCTAGTCTGCCCTACTATTTACCCATAGCTGGAGGGAGAATAATTGGATTCATACCTTTCCCAAGAGTATTAGTGCTATGTGAAATGTAATCAGTCTCGTCCAGGTTTTGAACTCGTGTCACCGTGTCCATTTCCTACAACGATAACCATTACACCACGGGCACCTTCATTGTGATGTTTTATGTATGGTTGGTTGGTTGGGTTTTATGGTATATCAACCTTTTTAGGTTATTTAAAGCCAAATCTATTTTATACATATAAACAGTTCTATTTCAAACAATTCCGCTTACCATAAGTACAGTTTTTGTTTACACACAGTTAACTGTCAAAACAGTTTTATTTCAATTTAGCATAAGTACGTAGTTTAAATGGTAGAACCGTTTTATTTCAAGTAATTGAGTTTAGTATCAGTTCACAATTTAGTTCTATTTGACCAATAAAAAGGACCTCATCAGATGCTACCATTCCGGGTCAGAGTGGACCTGGGAGTGATGGCAAGAAGGGGTACTCTGTATTCCCGAAAACTCCAGCATTAATGGAACCTCAACATCAGATTGTTTAATGTCATATCTAGGAATTCTTTGAGGAGTCTTACTTCTCTGCAACGAAGCAGTCGGAGTATTTTATTGCCCCACCCCGGCCGATAGGTCAATATTCTATACTGTTAACACACACACACACACACACACACACACACACACACACAGAGTTAAATGATTTCCAGTATTGCTATTTAAACTTAGCCTTTTTATTTTTTTAGTATTGTTATCTAATACAAAAAGTTTCCACACAACCGTATAGTTTTAAATACCCAATGATCAGAATCCTTTATAAAAAAAATCAAACAGTTTTACTTGACCCATAGGTGGAGTGGACCTGATACTAATGCCAATGAAGGTGTACTCCACATTCCCCAAATCTTCTGGATAGGAGCCTCACTATCAGATGAAGTTTATTGCCATACCTGTTACACTTAAATGGAAGGTAAGTTGGCTTCCCCCTCAACTGAGATGCAGTCGGAGAATTCTACAGCCCTACTTGATAAGGTAATAGGTCATTATGAATAAATTTTCTAATGACCAAATCAAGGAAAACACGAAAACAAAGAAAGAATGAAAAAAGAAAAGTCTGAGCAATAGAAAAAGAATTAGAATAAATTAAATAAAAGAGGAAGGAAGTTGGAATTGAAACGAAAACGAAAAGAAAGAAACAAAGAAAGTAAGCGTGAAAAAAAGAAAGAAAGAAAGAAAGAAAGAAAGAATCGAAAAAAATCAAAACATGAGGAGTTAGAATTGAAAAGAAAGAAAGAAAGAAAGAAAGCGTGAAAAAAAGAAAGAAAGAAAGAAAAAATCGAAAAAACTCAAAATATAAGGAGTTAGAATTGAAAAGAAAGAAAGAAAGAATGAAAGAAAGAAAGAAAGAAAGAAAGAAAGCGTGAAAAAAAGAAAGAAAGTAAGGGTGAAAGAAAGAATGAAAGAAAGAAAAAATCGAAAAAACTCAAAATATAAGGAGTTAGAATTGAAAAGAAAGAAAGAAATAATGAAAGAAAGAAAGAAAGAAGGTAAGTGTGAAAAGAAAGAAAGTAAGAAAACTTAGCGAGAAAGAAAGAAAGAAAGAAAGAAAGAAAGAACGAAAGAAGATTTAGCAAGAAAGAAAGATTTAGCAAGAAAGAAAGAAATAAAGAAAGAAAGATTTAGCGAGAAAGAAAGAAAGAAAGAAAGAAAGAAAGAAAGAAAGAGTTAGCTAGAAAGAAAGAAAGAAAGAAAGAAAGAGAATAATGTGGAAAATAAAGGAATAGATAAACTGTGAGAAAGATAGAAAGAAAGAAAGAAACGAAGGAAAAATATTTTGAAAGAGAAGTTGAAAAAGAGAGACAAAGAGAACAAAGAATAAAAGAGGGAAAAGGAAGTACGTTTTAATTTATTAAGCTTAACATAGTACAATGGTATACTCGAGTGAGACTTGAACTCACTTGTAATGTTTAGGTAGCCGAGCTCGCTAACCATTAAAACAACATTATTATATAAAATTTAAATATAGCTCCCACGGTGCGCGAATTGACGACATTCGTGTCATTAATGGGAATAACTTTAATCAACTCAGCTAAACGGCCACTCTCACGAATACAGAAGAATTTGGAAAGAAAGAAAGAAAGAAAGAGTGACATTAACTGATAAACTAATTAATAAATAAATACATAATCAGGCGAAGAAGGAATAAACGGAGAATTTAGAAGAAAATATCAAAAGAAAAAGTATATAAAGTGAAACACTTAGAGAAGACTGTTGTATAGGAAATTATTGTGATAAAAAATGGGAAATAAAAGTGAAAGTGAAAGTGAAGGTAATAATGAAAGTATAGTGCGTAAGTGAAAGAGAGAGAGAGAGAGAGGGGGGGTTAGTGTCCATGTCTATTGGAGAAAACTTGTTATTTGTGTCGAATACTCTGCCCCCTCATAACATTACATTCTATTTTTAGGCAGTGACTTGACAATGAGTTTAAAGGCTACCGAAAGAGGCCTATAAGTTGCAGTAGATTAACAGTCATTGCTTCTTCGTTTTACGTCACGTTTCATAGGAACACTCTACGTTCACTGACGGTGAGTGGGTTCGTAAGTGCAGTGAGGAGGAGGGTAATGTACTCGACACGACCCATGAAAAAAAAAGTAAAATAAAAATAAAATAAATAAATAGATAAAGACAAAGGAAATTTCCATATATGTCTTCGTGTCAGTTTCACTTAGCGGTTGAGATTTTTCATTCACTCATTTATTCAATTCGTTTCTCGTTCTTTTTCATTGATTCATTCACATCGTCGTCGCTTCTGATTGGCTGGTTGCGTGTTTTGTTTAATCCCACAACTAGAACTTTCATCCTTCTTATTTTGTTTTTCTTTCATTGTCATGTTTTTTTCTTCTCTTTTTTTTCGAGTATTTTCTTTTTATTTCTACTCCATTCATTGTCTTTCTTTTCTATTCCTTCTTTTTTGCGTAATGGCTTGCGAGGTTATTTATTATTAGCATTCTCACGAGTGCCCAGTACTTCTTGCCTTGTACCAAATGTCTATTCATTGAAATTCATTTACCGGCCCTAAGCCAAGTCTACCGAATGTCTTTTGTTATTCGTTTATTATCACTTAGTGGTTTTAGTAAATGTCTCCTTTTTTTTCATTTACTTTCATTTACTGGTCTTGTTCCAAACTTAGTAAAGTTACTTATTTTTAACTCCCTATATTTTTTGTCTTTTTTTTTTAAATTCAAATTTCTTTTTTATTTATCTTCCTTTTCTTTATTTCGCGATTATTTGCTGAGATTTCAGCTCTCACCGAGAACCAACATAACTCTGGGATTTTATCCAATTAAGCTTAGCAAATTACAAGTGCTTATTAATTTTTAAAGATTTTACATAATGTAATCATGAAAGAGATAAATTATTGTTTAAAAGTTCCATTTACACGGGTTTTCTGATTTTACTGGCATTGAGCTAAGCTGATTACGGTTCTTTTTTTCATTCATTATCTTCTTTTTTGTTTTTCGTGTTTCTTTTTCATTTATCATTTCTATATTGTATAATATTTGCAAACTTAGCTGTCAGACGATTGTCAATGATGTCGATGTTCAATTTATAGCATGGCCTTATGCCAATCTTGCCTACTCAAAGTTTACTTGTGGTTTTGGAAGCGTCGGGCCTTGTAACGTCGACAAGTTTGATTCTCACGTTCACTTTTAGCAAGGTCAATAAATATTTCTGCAATTAAATTTCTCATTTAATTTTGTTTAAATTTTTCTCCTTCCTTGTTTTTGTTTATTTTGGCTTTTTTTCCGTCTATAATTTTGTTTCTTTTTCATTTAATCATTCTTTGTTGATTTATTGGCCCTTTTTCCCTTTGTTTTTGCTTATTTTTCCCTTTTTTTTGGCTTCTTTTTACCTCTATGTTTTTTTTTTGTGCTTTTTCTTTTCATCATTTTTTGTTTTTTTCTCTTAATAATTTCATTGTTTTTGTTTAATTTCCTTCTTTTCTCTTTTTGTTTTTATTTATTTTTTCCTTTTATACCTTCTTTGTTTTGTTTATTGTCCTTCTTTTTTCTTTGTTTTTGTTTTTTCTTTTTTTGTTTTTGTTTATTTTCCTTCTTTTTTCCGTCGTTCTTTGTTTATTTTCCTTCTTTTTTCCTTTGATTTTCCTTTTTCTTTCTTTTTTTGTTTATTTTCCATCTTTTTACTTTTTTTTTGTCTATTTTCCTTCTTTTTTTCTTCTTTCTTTTTCTCTTTTCCCTTCTTTTTTACCTTTTTTTGTTTATTTTTCCTTTTTTCCTTTTTGGTTTTCTTTATTTTCCTTTTTTCCTTCTTTGATTTTGTTTATTTTTCCGTTGTTTTTCTTTCTTTGTTTTTCTTCATTTTCCTTCTTTTTTTCCTTCGTTAGTTTTGTTTATTTTTCCTTCTTTTTTCCTTTGATTGTCATTTGCCTTCTTTTTCGTTTATTTTCCATTTTTTCTTTCTTTGTTTTTGTTACTTTTTTTTTTTCCTTCTTTGTTTTTGCTTATTTTTGCATCTTTATTTCCTTTGTTTTTGTATGTTTTCTCCTTTTTTCTTTTTTGTTCATTTTTCAATCATTTTTTACCTTCTTTGTTTTTCTTTATTTGTCCTTCTTTTTTCCTTCTTTCTTTTACACGCTCTTTATTTCTTCTTCTTTTAATATTCGTATTTTTATTTCTCAATTCTTTGAATGCATTCTTTCTTATCCTTTCATTTTCTGTTTTCTTTTCTGTTTTCTATTTCATTCAGTCCCATTCGTTTCTTTTTTTCTATGTTTGTTTCTGTTTTCTATTTCATTCTGTCCCCATCTGTTTCTTTTTTCCGTTTTCTTTTCTGTTTTCTATTTCATTCTGTTCCATCCATTTCTTTTTTCTGCTTTCTTTTCTGTGTTCTATTTCATTCTGTCCCATCGTTTTCTTTTTTTCTGTTTTCTTTTCTGTTTTCTATTTCATTCCGTCCCATCGGTTTCTTTTTTTCTGTTTTCTTTTCTGTTTTCTATTTCCTTCGGTCCCACCCGTTTCTATTTTCTGTTTTCTTTTCTGCTTTCTATTTCATTCTGTCCCACCCGTTTCTTTTTTCTGTTTTCTTTTCTGTTTTCTATTTTTCCTTTTTATATTTCTTTTTTAGCCTTTCTTTTCTGTTTGATATCTTTTACCTTTTTCTTTTTACCTTCTTTCCTTTTTTCCTTTTTCTGTTTTTTTTTTCTCTCTGTTTCTTTATTTATTTTCTTTTTTAGAATTCTTTTTTTTCTTTCTTTTTTCTACCACTTTCTCAGTTTATGTTTCACTCTGTTCTTATTCCTTGAATTCTAGCAAATTTTACTTGTTTTTTCATCTTTGTGTATTTGTATACATATTGCATGAAACTATTTCTTCGAATAAAGTGCCGTTTATATTGGATTTTACTTTTTTCAAAACAAATATGAAAACGAAAAACCGAACGGAAAAACAGCCGTTTGTTTTGTGTTATTTGAACTCACGTGATGAATCCATGCTCTTGTAGCCTTTTTGCAGAACTAGACTTTTTCGAAGGAGGGGATGTCTGAACGAATTTTAGAATCCTCTCCCTAACTTAGCGGTTTTTCCTTAATGGCGACAACCAATGAAGATAAATGATTCTTTTTTTTTATTTTCAATCTGGCCTTTATGAAAGTTTTCATCAAAGATTTTTTTTTCTGAAGAAGTGTTGGATTTTCGTCTACAGAGGCTGCAATCGACTCTTAGACAAGATAAACAGTAGCTTTTTTGAATATTTGGTTTGCCTGACATTATTTTAAAATTTGCCGTAAAATCACCAAAAGCCGCTGACGAATTATTAATGATAACTGTGTATTTTAAATGTTCTGGATGCTAAATTCTTGCTTATATTGAAATATACTAAGTAACACAAGTTTTGTTCCTGGATAATATGCCTTTTTTTGTAATTGCTTATGTTGTAAAGGTCTAAAAAATGGCCGTTATTCTCTTCGGAATTTGCTTTTGGGTCCTTGATAACACTATGTAAGACAAATTTTGTTCTTTGATAGTATTTGTTGTCTTAATTGCTAATGTTGTAAAATTATATAGGGGGGGTCCACGTGGTGTAATGGTTAAAGCGATGGACTGCAAATACCCTTGGGAAAGGTATGAATTCCCTTATCCTCCCAGCTACAGGTTAAATAGTACCACTACTGTTCTTCTAGGAGAATAGCTCTGGCATTAAATAACCTACAAAGGTTGATATGCCATTAAACAACTAAACCATAATTATATAAAATGGCCATTGTACTTTTGTAAATGTTTCTGCTTTGAGATGACAGGATGTAAGAAAAATTGTGTCCCTGAATGGTATGGGTCATTTCTTGACCCGTAATAAAATTATAAAACATGACCATTAATTTCTAAAAAAAATTCCCGTTCAATGGTGAGTTGCCTTTGGTACTTTCATCTAGTAGGCACGGTCAAATGAAAACACGAAAAGTAACATACAACAAGAAAACACCCTATGCAACAAAACACCCAAGACAATCTGTCAAATGAAAACACCAAAAGTAGATTACCATAAGAAAGCACACGATGCAACAAAACACCCAAGGCAATCTGTCAAATGAAAACACCAAAAGTAGATTACCACAAGAAAGCACACGATGCAACAAAACACCCAAGGCAATCTGTCAAATGAAAACACCAAAAGTAGATTACCACAAGAAAGCACCCTATGCAACAAAACACCTAAGGCAACCAATTAGATGAAAGTTCCCAAAGTAATATACCACAAGATAGCAGCCAAGAAACAAAACACCAAAGGCAACCTATGAGATGAAAGTGCCAAACGCAACTCACCACAAGAGAGCGCCCTATGCAACAAAACACTAAAGGCAACTTATCACAAGAAAGCACCCTAAGCCAAAAAAAAAACACACACACACACAAGGCAACTTGTCAAATGAAATATATACAACAGGAAAGCACCCTATGCTACAAAACACCCAAGGCAACCTATTAGATGAATGTGTCAAAAGCACCTCCCCACAAGAAAGCACCCTAAGGCAAACTGTCAAATGAAAACACAAGACTAACTTACCACAAGAAAACACCCTATGCAACTAAACACCCAAGGTAAACTATTAGAGGCTTTCGTGTGGTGAGTTGCCTTTGGCACTTTCATCTAATAGGTTGCCTTGGGTGTTTTGTTGCATAGGATGTTTTCTTGTGGTAAGTTGCCTTTGGCACTTTCCTCTAATTGATTGCCTTGGGTTCTTTGTTGATAGGCTGCTATCTTGTGGTAAGTTCCTTTTTGCACATTCATCTAATCGGTTGCCTTTGGTGTTTTTTTTTGGATAAGGTGCTTTCTTGTGGTAAGTTGCATTGCCACTTTCATCTAATAGATTGCCTTGGGTGTTTTGTTTCATAGGGGTGCTCTCTTGTAGTGAGTTGCCTTCGGTGTCTTCATTTGACAGGTGGCCTTGGGTGTTTTGTGGTATGAGTGAGTTGCCTTTGGAACTTTCATCTAATAGGTTGCCCTGAGTGTTTTGTTGCATCGGGTTCATTCTTGTGGTAAGTTACTTTTGGCGTTTTCAGTTGACATGTTGCCTAGGGTTTTTTTTGCAGAGGGTGCTTTCTTGTGGTAAGTTACCTTTGGCCCTTTTATCTAATAGACTGCCTTGGGTGTTTTGTTGCATAGGGTGCTTTCTTGTGGTGAGTTACCTTTGTCACTTTCATCTAATAGATTGCCTTGGGTATTTTGTCGCATAGAGTAAGTTGCCTTTGACACTTTCATCTAATAGGTTGCTATGGGGTTTTGTTGCTTCGGGTGCTTTCTTGTGGTAAGTTACCTTTGATTTTTTCATTTGACAGGTTACTTTATGTGTTTTTTTGCGTAGGGTGCATTCTTGTGGTAAGTTGCCTTTGGTGTTTTGTTGCGTATTGTGCCTTCTTGTGGTAAGTTGCCTTTGGCATTTTCATCTAATAGATTGCCTTAGGTGTTTTGTTCCATAGGGTGCTCTCTTCTGGTGAGTTACGTTTGGCACTTTCATCTGTTAGGTTGCTTTGGGTGTTTTGTTGCTCGGCTGCTTTCTTGTGGTAATTTACTTTTGATGTTTTCATTTGATGGGTTGCCTTGGGTGTTTACTTGCATAGGGGGCTTTCTTTTTGTAAGTTGCTTTCGGCACCTTCATCTGATTGATTGCCTTGGGTGTTTTGTTACTAGGCTGCTATCTTGTGGAAAGTTACGTTGGCACTTTCATCTAATAGGTTTCCTTGGGTGTTTTTTTTTTGTATAAGGTGCTTTCTTGAAGTTGCATTGGCCCTTTTATCTAATAGGTTTTATTTGGTGTTTTGTTGCTAGGCTGCTATGTTGTGGTAAGTTACGTTTGGTGTTTTCATTTGACAGGTGGCCTTGGGTGTTTTATTGCATAGAGTGAGTTACTTTTGGCACTTTCATCTAATAGGTTGTCTCAGGTGGTTTTTTTTTGCATAGGATGCTTTCTTGTGTAAGTTACTTTTTGTGTTTTCATTTGACTGATTGCCTTGGCTGTTTTGTTGTATAGGGTGCTTTCTTGTGGTAAGTGGAATTGGCACTTTCATCTTACTTTTCATTTTTCAGGTGGATTTGGGGGTGTTCTTGCATAGGGTGGTTTCCCGGCTAATATAGTTTTGGTCTTTTTAATTGATGGGTTGCCTTGGGTGTTTTGTTGCATAGGGTGCTTTTTGTGGTAAATTCTTTTGGAACATTCATATAATAGATTGCCTTAGGTATTTTGTTGCATAGGGTGCTTTCTTGTGGTAAATTACTTTTGGTGTTTTTATTTGACAGATTGCCTTGGATGTTTTGTTGCATAGGGTGGTTTCTTGTGGTAAGTGGAATTGGCACTTTCATCTTATAGTTTGCCTAGGATGTTTTGTTGCATAGGGTACTTTCTTGCGGTAAGTTACTTCTGGTGTTTTCATTTGACAGGTTGTCTTGGGTGTTATTTTGCATAGGGTACTTTCTTTTGGTAAGTTGCTTTTGGTACTTACATCTAATAGATTGCCGAGGGTGTTTTGTTGCATGGGGTGCTTTCTTATGCTGAGATGCATTTGGCACTTTCATCTAATAGGTTGCCTCGGGTGTTTTGTTGCTTGGCTGCTATCTTCCGGTAAGTTCCTTTGGGAACTTTCATCTAATAGTTTGCCTTGGGTGTTTTGTTTCGTAAGGTTCTTTCTTGTGGTAAGTTACTTTTGGTGTTTTCATTTGACAGATTGCATTGGATGTTTTGTAGCATAGGGTGCTTTCATTTGGTAAGTGGCATTGGCACTTTCGTCTAATACTTTGCTTAAGATGTTTTGTTGCATAGGGTGCTCTCTTCCTGTGAGTTGCTTTTGGCACTTCCAACTAATAGTTTGCCTTGAGTTTTTTGCTGCATAGGGTTCTTGTGGTATGTTGCCTATTGCACTTTTATCTTGTAGGTTGCCTTGGGTGTTTTGCTGCATAGTGTTCTCTCTTGTGGTGAGTTGCCTTTGGCACTTTCATCTAATAAGTAGCCTTGGGTGTTATGTTGCATAGGGTGCTTTCTTGTGGTAAGTTTCCTTGGGCGTATTCATTTGACTACTTGCCTTGGGTGTTTTGTTTCATAGGGTGCTTTTTTGTGGTAAGTTGCCTTGGGTGTATTCATTTGATATGTTGCCTTGGGTGTTTTGTTGAATAGGGTGTTTTCTTGTGGTAAGTTACTTTTGGAACTTTCATCTAATAGATTGCCTTGGGCGTTTTGTTGCATGGAGTGCTTTCCCATGCTGAGTTGCCTTTGGCACTTTCATCTAATAGGTTGACTTGGGTGTTTTGTTGCGTATGTTGCTTTCTTGTAGTAAGTTGCTTTTGGCACTTTTTTCTAATAGATTACCATGGGGGTTTTGTTGCATAGAGGTACTCTCTTGTGGTTTATTCCCTTTGGCACTTTCAACAAATAGTTGCATAGGGTGCTTACTTGTGGTAAGTTGCCTATAATATTTTCATTTGACAGGTTGCCATGGGTGTTTTTTTTCATTGGGTGCTTTCTTGTGGTATGTTCCCTTTGGCACTTTCTTCGAATAGATTGCCTTGGACGTTTTGTTGAATAGGGTGTTTTCTTGTCGTGAGTTGCCTTAGGCACTTTAATCTAATAGGTTGCATGGGTGTTTTGTTTTATAGGGGTGCTCTCTTATGGTGAGTTCCCTTTTGCATTTTCATCTAATAGGTAGCCTTGGGTGTTTTGTTGCATCGGGTGTTTTCTTGTGGAAAGTTACCTTTTTCACTTTCATGTAAATGTTTCCTTGTGTGTTTTTTGCAAAGGGTGCTTTATTGTACTAAGTTGCCTTTGATGTTTTAATTTGGCAGGTTGCCTTATGTATTTTTTGGCATAGAGTGCATTCTTGTGGTAACTTGCCGTGGGTGTTTTGTTACGTAGGGTCGTTTCTTGTGGTATGTTGCCTTTCGCACTTTAATATAATAGATTGCCTTGGGTGTTTTGTTGCATAGGGTGTTCTCTTGTGGTGAGTTGCATTTGGCACTTTCCTCTAATAGGTTGCCTTGGTTGTTTTGTTTCTAGGCTGCTATCTTCCGGTAAATTCCTTTCGAAACTTCCATCTAATAGGTTGCCTTGGGTGTTACTTTTGCTTTTTTTATTTGACAAGTTGCCTTGTTTGTTTTGGCATACGGTGCTTTCTTGTGGTAATTTACTTTTGATGTTTTCATTTGATGGGTTACCTTGGGTTTTTTGTTGAATAGGATGCCTTCTTTTTGTAAGTTACCTTCGGCACTTTCATCTGGTAGTTTGCCTTGGGTCTTTTGTTGCATTGGGTGGTTTTTTGTGGTGAGTTGCCTTTGGCAATTTCATCTAATAGGTTGCCTAGGGTGTTTTTTTACTAGAATGCTATCTTGTAGTAGGTTCCTTTGGGAATTTCATCTAATAGGTTTCCATGGGTGTTTCATACGGTGCTTTCTTGTGGAAAGTGACTTTTTGCACTTAAACCTAATTGGTTGCCTTGGGTGTGTTTTTGTTTCGGTGCTTTCTTGTGGTAATTTTCATTGGCACTTTCATCCTATAGGTTTCCTTTGGTGCTTTGTTGCTAGGCTGCTATCTTTTGGTAAGGTAATTTTAGTGTTTTTATTTGACAGGTGGCCTTAGGTGTTTTGTTGCATAGGGTGAGTTGCCTTTGGCACTTTGATCTAATAAGTTGCCTTGGGTGTTTTGTTGCATCGGTTGCTTTCTTGTGGTAAGTTACTTTTGGGGTTTTCAGTTGACAGGTTGCCTTGGGTGTTTTGTTGCATAGGGTGCTTTCTCGTGGCAAGTTGCTTTTGGCACTTTATTCTAATTGATTGCCTTGGGTGTTTTGTTGCATAGGGTGCTTTCTTGTGGTAGGTTTCTTTTGGCACTTTCATCTAATAGATTGCCTTGGGTGTTTTGTTTCATAGGGGTGCTCTCTTGTGGTGAGTTACATTTGGCACTTTAAAGTAATACTTTCTCTCCGGTGTTTTGTTGCATAGGGTGCTTTCTTATGGTATGTTGCCTTAGATTCTTTCATTTGACAGGTTGCGTTGAGTGTTTTTTTGCCTAGGGTGCATTCTTGTGGTCGGTTGCCTTGGGTGTTTTGTTTCATAGGGTGCTCTCTTGTGGTTATTTGCCTATGGCACTTTCATCTAATTGGTTGCCTTGGGTGTTTTGTTGTTAGGCTTCTATCTTCAGGTAAGTTCCTTTGGGAACTTTCATCTAATAGGTTGCCTCAGGTGTTTTGTTTCATAGGGTTCTTTCTTGTGGTAAGTTACTTTTGGTGTTTTCATTTGACGGGTTGCCTTGGGTGTTTTCTTGCATAGGGATCTTTCTTGTGGTAATTTACTTTTGGTGTTTTCATTTGATGGTTTCCTTTGGGTGTTTTCTTGCATAGGGTTCTTTTTTTTTGTAAGTTGCCTTTTGCACTTTCATGTCATAAATTGCCTTGGGTCTATTTTTGCATAGGGTGGTTTCTTGTGGTGAGTTGTCTTTGGAAATTTCATCTAATAGGTTGCCTTGAGTGTTTTGTTACTAGGCTGCTATCTTGTGGTAAGTTATTTTGGGAACATTCATCTAATAGGTTGCCTTGGGTGTTTTGTTGCATAGAGTGCTTTCTTGTGGCAAGTTACTTTTGGTGTTTACATTTGACATGTCCTTCGGTGTTTTGTTGCATAGGCTGCCTTCATGTGGAAAGTTACTTCTGGGTTCTTTCTTGCGGTAAATTGCTTTTCGCACTTTCATTTAATAGGTAGCCTTTGGTGTTTTGTTGCATTGGTTGCTTAATTGTGGTAAGTTACTTTTTATGTTTTGATTTGATGGGTTTCCTTGGGCGTTTTGTTGCATAGGGTGTTTTCTCGTTGTATGTGTCTTTTAGCACTTTCATCGAATAGATTGCCTTGGGTGTTTTATTGCATAGTGTTCTGTCTTGTGGTAAGTCGCCTATGGCACTTTTATGTAATAGGTATCTTTGGGTGATTTGTTGCTAGGCTTCTATCTTTTGGTAAGTTACATGTGGTGTTTTTATTTGACAGTTTGCCTTGGGTATTTGGTTGCATGGGGTGCTTTCTTGTGGTAAGTTACTTTTGGTGTTTTCATTTGACATGTTGCCTTGGGTGTTTTATTGCATAGGGTATTTTCTTGTGGTAAGTTATTTTTGGAACTTTCATCTAATAGATTGCTTTGGGTGTTTTGTTGCATGGGGTGCTTTCTTATGCTGAGTTGCCTTTGGCATTTTCATCTAATAGGTTGCCTCGGGTGTTTTGTTTCATAGTGTGCTCTCTTGTGGTGAGTTGCCTTTGGCACTCACATCTAATAGGTTGCCTTAGGTGTTTTGTTTCATTGGGTGCTTACTTATGGTAAGTTGCCTTTGGTACTTTCTTCTATTCAGGTGCCTTGTGTTTTTTTTTCATAGGGTGTTTTTTTATTGTAAGTTACTTTTGGTGTATTCATTTGACAGTTTGCCTTGGGTGTTTTGTTGCATAGGGGTGCTTTCTTGTGGTAATTTACCTATCGTTTTTTTATTTGATATCCAAGGGAGCTTTCTTGTGGTAAGTAACTTTTGGCACTTTCATCTAATTGATTGCCTTGTGTGTTTTGTTGCATACGGTGCTTTCTTGTGGTAAGTTGCTTTTGGCACTTTCATCTAATCAATTGCCTTGGGTGTTTTGTTGCATAGGGGTGCTCTCTTTTGGTGAGGTGCCTTTGGCACTTTCAGCTAATAGTTTGCTTTTGAGGTTTTGTTTCATAGGGTTTTTTCTTGTGGTAAGTTGCCTTTGATGTTTTCATTTGACGGGTTGCCTTGTGTGTGTGTTTTTTTTTGCATAGGGTGCTTTCTTGTGGTAAGTTGCATTGGGTGTTTTATTGCATTTGGTGCTTTCTTTTAGTGAGTTACTTTTGGTGTTTTTCTTTGACAGTTTGCTTTGGATGTTTTGTAAGCTTTTCTGCGTTCAAATCAAGGGTTGCCTGGGAGAATTTCATAGCTTTGGGTGCTTCCTATAAGACTACCTGTCTGCCTTGAGTAATTTCATAAGGTGGATTGCCTTGGGTGATTTGTAGCCTTTGCCTGGTTTACTATTATGAGTTTCCTTGGATCGTTGCATACCTTTGGTTCATTGATATGGTTGGTTGCCTTGTGTGTTTTGCTTCTTTTGTGGGGGGTTAATACTTTGTGTGGTTTCCTACAGTTAGTTTCCTTGGGTCATCTGTCACTTTGATGCATTCATATCACGGGTTTCTTTGCGTGATTGGATAAGGCTGATTGATTTGGGTGCTTTCAATGGAGAGTTGTCTTAGTTGCTTTCAAATGACAGTTTGTTTTGGGTATATTACTGATTTGGTTGCTTTCATATAATAGCTTACCTTGGATGCTTTTTAAATTGCGTTTTCTCATGGCTGTTAAACTTGGGTGCTTTCATATCACTAGGTAACTCTTCTTGTGTGCCTTGATGTGGTAAGTTGCTTTGGGTGCTTTACTACCTTTGGGCTTTCTTGGGTGGGACATTTTATTGTTTGGGTGTTTTCTTATAACTTGTTGCTTTAAGTGAATTGTTTCTTTGTGTACTAAGTTAATTTGAGGTATTTAAAACAGGAGATTGCATTGATGGTTAGTTGCCTCGTGTAATTTGCCGCCTTGGATGCTTGCATGTTTTAAGACGAGATGGTTTAAGTTCTTTATACGGACACGTTGTCTTATGAGCGTTTCTGTGGCTTCTTGTTTTGGATGCTTTTTTGTCATGGGAGATATCATGTAGTGGCTGGCCTTGTGTGGTTTTTCACCTGCGTTACTTTTTATGATTGGTTTTCTTGAATGTTTTTATATGTTGGGTTGGCCTGGTTGCTTTATAGCTTTAAGTGATTTCGTATGACTGTTTGAGCCAGGTATAATGTTGCCTTCGGTAATTTTTGGGCTAAGGTATTTTCTTTCATATGGTGTATTGCATTTGCTGCTTTCTTGCATTGTGTTCTTTTTTATCTTGGGTATCTTAGAAATCAGGCTGCTTTTGGGTGGCTTGTTGCCTTAGGTGCTCCCATATGTTAATTTGGCTTTCGTGTTTAATATAACATTTGGTTGGTTGTTTTGTTTTACGGTATATCAACCGTTTTCAGGTCATTTGAAGCTGAATCAATTCATTTTGGTTGGGGTTGGAATTATGGCATATCAATCATTACGTGTTTCTTAATGCTAAATCCATTTTATACATATACACAGTTCTATTTCAAATGATTCAGTTTAGTATAAGTATTAGTTTGGTTTGGTTTCTTTGTTTAATGGCATATCAACTCATTTTAGTTTATCTAATGCCAAAGCCATTCTTCTAGAAGAACAGTAGTGGTACTATTTAACCCATAGCTGGGTGGATAAGGGGGTTCATACCTTTCCTAAGGGTATTTGCCCGAAAGTGAACATAATAGCGCGACTGGAGTACGAACTCGCTTACTACGATTCCGCAGTCCATCGCTTTAACTATTACACCACGAGGACACCCCCAGTATAAGTATTGTTTATTTGTTTACACACTGTTAAATGTCATTATAGTTTTATTTCAAACAGTCCAGTTAAGTATAAGTACACTGTTTATTTCTGCTTAACCCATCAGGTGTTACCAATCCAGGCCAGAGTACACCAGGGAGCGATGGCAATAAAGAGGTACTCCACATTCCCTAAAGCTCTAGCATTATTGGAACTTCACCATCAGATTGTTTAGTGTCCTATCTAGGACATTCGTTAAAGAGTCTTACTCGTTCTCAGAGATGTAGTCAGTGTATTCTGCAGCCCCAGCTGACTGGAAGATTTCTGGGTGTCGCTTAAAATATGAGAGTGGTGCTGCGAACGTTTTGGCTTTGGGCGCTTCGTTGTGTTGTGTTGCACTTCGCGTAAAATGTGCTTGATCAAATATCTTCGTGGCAGAGTTGTTGGGTATATACACAAATAGTTACTTGGTCTAGTTTACAGGATTCAATTCAATTAAACATCAGTCAGTTTTGGGCACACAGTTAACTGGCTAAGCAGTTTTGTTTGATCCACAGATGGAACCCTTTCAGAAACTACCACTCCGGATCAGTCAACCTGGGAGTAATGTCAATGAAACTAATTATTATATTCAATACAATTCCTTCATTTGCATAGTCAAATGATTTCAAGTATTTTTATGTAATACCACTAACTCAAATTAGACACAAATGTAAAGAGTTTAAAGTATTGCTATTTACCACTTATAATTCTATTCAACATTAATCATTTGTTTGCACACAGTTAAATGGTTCAAAGTATGGCTTTATATCTGTAACAACAGTCATTGGTTTATACAAATTTAAATGATAAAATAGTTATATTTCAAACAATTCAATTCAACATGAGTAATTTGTTTGCAAACAGTTTAAATATCAAACGGTTCTATTTGACCCCTAGTTTTGGTCATATTAGTCAATACCCCCCCGTCAGAGTGGACTTGGAAGCGATGACTATGAATGAGTAATCTGCATTCCCCAAAGCTCAAGAGATGGAGCCTCGCCATCAGATTATTTAGTATAATATCCTGGACGTTCGTTGAGGGTGTGCTTACCCATTTGCAGAGGAGCAATCGGTATATTCTGGAGTGTGGGGTGTATCAGTTGAAAACTTCTAACAGAATGCGAAGGACGAGGAGTATATTTAAGCTTCAAAAATTCCATAAATTAATGATTTGATAATAATGTATGATAATTATCTATATTAGGTAAATTTTATGTAAATTGAAACTTCATATGAAAGTATATGTTACGAAGTTCATGGGGTATACTTGTCGCGCATATCCGCTGGTTATTAAGTTGACTGGGTGATCGTGGTGTAATGGTTATCGTCGCAGGGTATGGACACGGCGACACGAGTTCAAACCCTGGACCTGACTGACTGCATTTCACATAGCACTAATACCCTTGGGAAAGGTATGAATCCAATTATTCTCCCTCCGGCTATGGGTAAATAGTAGGGCAGACTAGGTTCTTCAGCCTTGGTGAGGCAACTAGTCTTGGAGAAGGAAAACTCTGAATTCAAACCTGTTAAACTCCGCTTAAAAATTGACCTTGTGTCATATCCTGTCCGAGTGGAGGGATTGGTAAATAGGATTAAGTTGACAGGGTGCTTTGAAATCGCAAGTTGATGGCCAGATATTAGAAAGTAAATAATTGTAGGGCACGTTTAGGAAGGTGACGTCATGCATGAAAGTTAATGATTCGTGTTCTTATAATAATTAGCTTATGAAATAATTTAGAGACATTATATAAGCAATAGATTTTGGAAGTCATTAGAAAAAAAGAGTTAGTTTTAACAGTTAAGTTCACTGTGTACCTTTGCTAAACTGTTTTGTTTGAAATTAAATGAAACCATTCAACTGCGTGCGCAAAAACGAGCCCAGTCTTGTTTAAAAATGTTATCAAAAAAGTTTAGAAATCATATATTAAGTATATGTTTAAAATGATTTGGCATTAAATGACTTACAATGGTTGATATGCTATAAAACCCAACCAAACCAAATCATATATATCTAATATATATGTATAAAGAGGATTTGGCATTAAATAACCTACAATGGTTCATATGCCATAACTCAACCAAACAAAATCCTATATATTTGATATGTATGTATAAAGAAGATTTGGCATTAAATAACCAACAATGGTTCATATGTCATTAAACCCAAGCCAACCCAACCAAACCAAATCATTTATATTTAATATATATGTATAAAGAAGATTTGGCATAAAATAGTCTACAATGGTTGATATGACATAAAACCAACAAACCAGACAAAAATAAACGACCAAGAAACAGTAATTGGTTCTATAGAGGAATCATTTCATGACTTTAAATCAAGGGATGACTTATACAAGATAAACATTTTGTAATGTTGATAGTCCAAGAAAATGAGGGCGACTAGAAGCAACTAGAAGCAATAATTAGGAAAACATCATTAATTATAGAACCCAAATCACAACTGGGCCTATATTGCATTTTAGTGCCATATGTGTGATGTCACCTGGTCCCATAAAGGCTTCCCTCCGGGCAATAACTGTTACTAAGTGTTGGATTTATTGGTTTGTGTCTAAGTCATCCGTAAACAGAAATGCCGACAGGTTCAACCTTTTTTGATGACGGCCACGTATGAGGCTCAATCCATACAGTAAAATAACCATGAGCCAAATCTGACAGAGAGCGAAGTCAGATAGATCATTCCTCATGGCTCTAAATCAAGGGTCAATCAGCATACGAGTAATATTTTTTAAGGTTGACTGTCACGTATAACGAGAAGGATGATGAGCAACAGTTACCTTTAAGATTTAATGACATGGATTATTTATTTTACGACTATAAATCAGGTTTTGGTTTGGTTTCATTGTTAATGGCATATCAAACTCTGTGAGTTATTCAATTCCAAAGCCATCCTTCTGAAGAACAGAACAGTAGCGGTAATATTAAACCCATCACTGGGATGATAAGGGGGTCCATACTTTTCCCACGAGAGTAAATGTTGTAGCGCGACTGGAGTTCGAACTCACTTTCTGCGATTCCGCAGTCCATCGTTTTAACCATTACACCACGAGGACACCCTCCATAAATCATGGTTCGACTTATACAAGTTTGGTTTGATCGTTAAAGACAGTAATTTGGCAGTGAGAATCAAACACATCAGCATTGACCAACAAACGAAGCTCGCTAAAATCTCCTAAAACATCAAGATTGGGTTTAATTCTCGTACCAAGCCAACAAGTGTGGGGAACCAAGTAAAGATCGGATTAGGCTGCTGAAAAACAAGGGGTTTAGCTTAAACAAATATTTTTGAAGTAAACATGGTTTTTATACTTAGGTTTCCCACAAAACTGTTGTATTTAGTACATATATCATTATTTAATATCATTACTTAATGTTCCATACTTAATGTCATTACCTAATGCCATTACTACTGTCATTACATAATACCATTACCTAATATCATAGCTAATAACATTACTTAATGTCATTACCTAACGTCATTACCTAATATCATTACTTAATGCCCTTACTTAATATTATTACCTTCAGTCATTACTTAATATCATTATTTAATGTCATTTCTTAATATCATTACCTAATGTCATTACATATATCATTACTAAATGTCATTACTCGATATCATTGCCTAATATCATTATTTAATATCATTACTTAATGTCATTACATGAAATCATTACCTAATGTCATTACTTAATGTCATAACTAAATATCATTACTTAATATCATTACCTAATGTCATTACTTAATATCATTACTTAATGTCATTTCTTAATATCATTACTTATGTCATTACTTATTATCATTATATATATCATTACTAAATGTCATTACTTGATATCATTACCTAATGTCATTACTTAATGTCATAACTAAATATCATTACTTAATATCATTACCTAATGTCATTACTTAATATCATTACTTAATGTCATTTCTTAATATCATTACTTATGTCATTACTTAATATCATTATATATATCATTACTAAATGACATTACTTGATATCATTACCTAATGTCATTACTTAATGTCATAACTAAATATCATTACTTAATATCATTACCTAATGTCATTACTTAATATCATTACTTAATGTCATTTCTTAATATCATTACTTATGTCATTACTTAATATCATTATATATATCATTACTAAATGACATTACTTGATATCATTACCTAATGTCATTACTTAATGTCATAACTAAATATCATTACTTAATATCATTACCTAATGTCATTACTTAATATCATTACTTAATGTCATTTCTTAATATAATTACTTATGTCATTACTTAATATCATTATATATATCATTACTAAATGACATTACTTGATATCATTACCTAATGTCATTACTTAATGTCATAACTAAATATCATTACTTAATATCATTACCTAATGTCATTACTTAATATCATTACTTAATGTCATTTCTTAATATAATTACTTATGTCATTACTTAATATCATTATATATATCATTACTAAATGACATTACTTGATATCATTACCTAATGTCATTACTTAATGTCATAACTAAATATCATTACTTAATATCATTACCTAATGTCATTACTTAATATCATTACTTAATGTCATTTCTTAATATAATTACTTATGTCATTACTTAATATCATTATATATATCATTACTAAATGACATTACTTGATATCATTACCTAATGTCATTACTTATTAAGCTATACATGTTGTTTAAATTACTGCTGGTGGGGAGTCTCAGTGACGTAATCAATAGCGTGCAAGACTGAGGCATCAATTGAGCACCGGTCTTGCAATTGCGTTCACTTTCGGAGTTATATCCTTGAGAAAGGTATCAAACTGCTCAGTACTCAGCTATGGGTTAAATAGTATCTTTGATATTCTGGTATAAGGATGACCTTGTTATTAAATAACCCGAAAAATTTGATATGCCATAAAACCAAGAAACCGGACATGGGTTAAATTGTAACAAAACTGTCTTTCTAAAAGTATAGCTTTGGCATTAAATAATCCACGAAGTTTGTTATTCCATTAAATAAAGAAACCAAACCAAACCAAACCAAACCAAACCGAAACACAAACAAAAGCAAAAAAACAAAAACAAAAGAAAAACGTTTTCGTTAAATTCGAACCATAACGGCATTACTTAGTATTAGACATCTTTATCCAAATCGGTAGTTGACAGATTGTAGTGGGTTTGATAGCAGAAGACAGTTAGGAACTCTTCCTGAAGTTTTCGCCTTATAAAGGCTTTAAGTTCGAATGCTATTAAAAAGTTTAAGGAACTCAATTAATTCCCACTGACCGAGACTATTTTTATTTCACGTTGTGCTCATGCTGTTTGGCAAGCGTATGAAATCGTAAGCTGTAACCCTTACTCAGCTATGAGTAAATTGAATGGAAGTTTGTTTTTTGCCTTTTTAGGTTACCAGTCTAGGAGAAAGAAAATGTTGAAAGTTCAAACCAGCTTTACACCGTTTAAAAATTGTTGTGATATCACATAATACCGTGGGCATTTGCCTCATTTAATCTGCTCCCTTAGGAAGGATTTTCTGGTAAAGGTGTAACCCATGTACAGTGTCTTGAATAGAGTTAGACTGAAGGAACCCATATCACTTTAGGTCTAGACCAGTTGCTATACCAAGGTTAAAGAGCACAGTATTCCCTACTATTTACCTATAGCTGAAGCAAGTTGGATTCATGCCTTCCCTAAGAGTATTAGCTCTATGCAAAATGCAAACAGCCACGTCCAGGTTTTAGACCCCCCATTTCATAACCGTTACGCCGCAAAGGTTTTTGAAGATAAAGTTTTTGCAAATTTAGCCTTCAATGATAACTGGTCTAAGAGAAAGGCAACTGAGTTCAAACTGATATTCTGTCGCATAGTGGTCGTTGGGTTATGGTTGGGTGAAAGCATCAATTGTACAGCTAGAAAGAAACACAACAATGCTGATGTAGAAAATTATAATCTGCTTCTTTTCTTGTATTTCTTTATTACACAAAACATTCGTATGGGTAGAGAGGGAGCGATTCAGGGGTAGCTGAAATGCACACACACACACACACACACACACACACACACAGAAGGGTGACGGTGCGGTTTTCCTATGAAACTTCTCAGGCAATACCAGTGATCACACCTCCCGCCTACACGCCATGCGTGGACACGCCTCCTGTCTTACATGCAACTCACGCAACCCACGTGGCACTTCCACAGGGGAAACACCTGCGACTTGTTTACTTAAGGAAATCAGAGGGCATCTTTTTATCTCACCCATGCAAAATATTTTCGCGATTTAATACCAAATCCTCTTTAAACATATATATCAAATACACATGATTTGTAAACACATTTTGTAGATATCGTTTTTAAACTGTTATATTTTGAACTTCGACCCGGCCCAAAAATACTATTCCAAGGTGATGCTCTGGAAGGAAGTGACACATTCCAATGTCCAGTAATCGAAAGAGATCGCGTGGGCGGATTATGGCTTATAATATGGGACAAGGTGAAGGTCCCACGGTGCCACTACAGTGATGCACCGGAAGAGAGTAACCTCTGAACTGCATGACAGTTATTTCCGCTTGATGACGATTAAACATCAGATTTCAAAGATCCAGTGGGCGATCGTGTGGGCGTTGAATTATTATTTAACTCAGTTGAGTTCGGGGTGCCAAAGCAGTTGCCAGTAGACTTCCAGAGAGTTAGAGACGAGATGTGGTAAGGAAAGCCACACGAGGCCGATGGGGCTTAAAGCCCTGATGAACTGGTGTCCAGAGAAGATGCTGATAAGATGCAGTAAAGAAAGCCAGCATCCAGCAGTGGACCCTAAGACCTCTGGTTGAGCATCTAAGAGAACAAGAAAGACACAACGTGACGGTCATAAGTAGTGGAGGTCAAAGTATGAAGTTTATGTTCGGTTTCCAGCACCCTCTCACATGCAAACCTTGAACAACCCTTTCGAAACCCTTGCAATAAAGTGAGAGGTAAATATATTTGTAAAGAAGTCTTCCTACATCTTAATTGTTACTGCGTCTATTATCATTGCGTCGGGATGTATCCAGTATATATATGTATATTCTGCATGGATCAGCAGATGACTATATAACAAAACTAGCCTAAGCTTATTCTTTTGCACTCAGTGAAATTGTTCCAACCGGCTCGTTGGTCAAGTGGGTAGAGCGTTCGCCAATGGTCCGTGAGATCGTTGTTCAATCCCAGACCGAGTCATACCAAAGACTTTAAAAATGGTACTTGATAACTCCTTGTTTAACACTCAGCAATATAAGGTACGTATCAATGGTAAAGTGGAGCAATCCAGAGAAAGGAGTAGCGCCCTCCCCTATACCTCAGTGTAGTAGCTATTGAAAATGGAGCCTTCTGGTCACCCTCGACTAAAGGGAGACAACTTTTCTTTTATTGCTACGTATCACTAACAATCTAATTAAACGTCAGTCATTGGTTTACCCACAGTTGAATGATCACATAATAATAATCATTGGTTTACCCACAGTTAAATGATCGCATAATGAAAATCATTGGTTTATCCATGGTTAAATGATCACATAATAATAATCATTGGTTTACCCACAGTTGAATGATCACATAATCCTATATACCAACCCCTCCGCTCGGGCAGGATATGACACAAGGTCAACTTTTAAGTGGAGTTTCGCAGGTTTGAATTCAGAGTTTTCCTTCTCCTAGACTAGTTGTCTCCCCAAGGCTGAAAAACCAAGTCAGCCCTACAATTTACCCATAGCTGGAGGGAGAATTATTGGATTCATGCCTTTCCCAAGGATATTAGTGCTATGTGAAATGCAATCAATTTCGTCAAGAATTTGAACTCGTGTCGCTGTGTCCATTTCCTACGACGATAACTATTACACCACGGGAACCTCATTGAACCTTTATATGGCAACCAATCGAGGAGAAGAAAAATTCTGAATTAAAACCTGTTAAGATTGATCTTATTGTTATATTTTGACCTTTTGACCCGGCCAAAAATGCCATTCCAAGGTGATGCACCGGAAGTAGGTGACACATTCGAATGGCAGTTAAGAGAGGAAATCGTGTGGGCGGAAATTGGCAGATGAAATGGGATGAGCTAAAATAATTCCCATGGTACACTCATAGACTGATGCACCGGAAGAGAGTGACATCTGAACTGCATGACAGTTATTTCCGCTTGATGACAATTAAACATTCGAGATCAAAGATCGAGCGGGCGTCGAACGATTATATAACTCAGTTGAGTTCGAAGGGCCAGTGGAGTTGAGTTCCGGTTCCAGTTGAGTTCGACGGCAAGTGTAGTTGCAGGCAGTGGAGTTGAAGATCGGACGGAGTTATAGACGAGATGTGGTAGGGAAAGCCACATCAGGCCGAAGGGGCCTTTGGGCCCTGATGAGTTGGGGTCCAGAGAAGATGCTGATAAGATGCAGTAAAGAAAGCCAACACCCAGCAGAGTGAGTCCCTAGGCCTCCGGTTGAGCATCAAGAGAACAAGAAAGACACAACGTGACGGTCATAACAGTGGGGTCAAAATATTACAGTTTCTGTTCGGTCTCCAGCTCCCTCTCACAGTAAAACTCCACACAACCTTTTCGAACCCTTGCAATAAAGAGAGAGGTAAATATTTTGTTAAAGAAGTCTTCCTGTATCTGTTTATCATTGCTTCTATTTATTATTGTGTTGTTAAGTAGATGAGTATATAACATTATGCCGAATCCTGCTTGTAGGGAAGGATTCAAAAAATGCATAAAATTTTCTTTGTGTCACACACTGCGCAAGACGTTGGGTAAATACATACCCTGACAAGGATCGGTAATCTCCTTTCGTTGGGATTGACTGTGTCCACTGCAGAGGGTTGAAAAACCCTAAAATTATCTCCGCCACTAAACTGCAACTGATATAGATGTTCCAGTTCTTAAGATCAAGACTTGTGCGCCCTCCTCCTTCTCTGTCATCACTCCCAGGTTTACACTGAGCCGGAGTGGTAGTACATCAGGGTCCTATCTATGGGTCGAATGAAATGCTTCAGACTGCTTTTAGAGCATCTTGCATGAAACGAGCATCAGTTTTTGAATAGCATAAGAGATTCAAGGATGGCAGGGAGTCTGTGAGGGATGATGAGAGGTGTGGGAGGAGTAAGGAAGTCATTACACCAGAGTTGATTGGTCAAAGGGTTAGGGTTACTATGTTGAGGTCTTGAGGGAGTTCAGAAAGAGATTCCTTGGGAATAGGCCAGCACTCTTCAAATCGGTTTAGTGGCATTTTAACCAGGACAATCCCCAGTCTATAACTCCATCCTTGTCATAGATTGTTTGACCAAGATGGGCATCAAGACAGTTCCTCAGCCTCCCTAAAGTCCAGACCTTGCTCCCTGTGACTTTTGGTTATTCCCTAAGCTCAGAGGCTGTCGTTATGAGCGAATAGAGGAGATGAAAGAGGCTGTGACAAAGGTCATTGACACGCTCACACAAGAGGACTTCCAAGGAGCCTTCCAGAAGTTGTTGGAACGGTACAACAAGTGCATTGTAGCCGGAGGAGATTATTTCGAAGCGGAGCAGAGTTTCATTGTACTATTAATAAAAGTGCCCATAAGAAAAAAGTATGGAAACTTATTTAATTATCCTCGTACAATTAAATGATTCACTTATTTCTATTTAATATGAATAATTCTATTCACGATTAATTTATTGTTTGCACACAGTTTGATATTTTCAAGTATTGCTATAGTTTGTTTTGTTTTTGTATCTACTTTTGTAGATTATTTTATGCTAAATCGATCCTTCTAGAAAAACAGTTGGGGTACTATTTAACCCATGGATGGGCCAATAAGGGGGTTCATCCATTTCTCAAGAACAATTGTCAGAAATTAAACATAATAGCGTGACTTGAGTTCGAACTCACTAACTAAGATTCTGGAGTCTATTTCTTAAACTATTACACCTCGAGGTACCAGAATTAGTAGTTTTAGTAACTGTTTTATTTGGTAGTAGTTGTGGTAGTTGTGGTGGAGGTGCTGCAACTTATTAAGCAAGTGGTTGTGATTTACATGTGTGGGAGGTAGGAGGCGGTGGATGTAGCATTTCTCTAATCAATGGAGTCCTCTCTTCTCTACTATTTTATATAATCTTTTGTGTTGTTGTGTGTACATTTTGGGGAAAAAAAACGACAAAGAAGCATAAAAAAAGGAAAAAAGGAAAGGAAAAAGAAAACTTACTCCCACGTAAACATGGAAAAACATCAAAATGCTAAGACGAAGTCAACGCTAAGAAGATGACAGAAAAAGAGGAGGAGTGGAAAGACACCCTGCCCGTACCCTCAACCACCCTCCCGGCACCCACCTACCAACAAGCTCTTACCATAGCTGGTGATGACAACAACAACAACAACAACAATACCAACAAAACGTAGGCCTGCAAAAGAGAGAGGGTTGCAGTGGTTGTCAAAGGCTGACAGAGAAAGAGAAAGTAGAAAAAATGAGAGAGAGAGAGAGAGAGAGAGAGAGAGAGAGAGACGTAGAAAGGGACAAACAGACAGACAGACAGAGATTGAGTGGTTGAGAAGACGACAGACGTAGACAGAAGAAGAAAGAAAGAAATTATTCGTCAAGGATAGACAGTGCGTGTGTGTATGCGTGTGAATGTGTGTATATGTGCATGTGTGTGTGTGTGTGTGTGTGTGTGATGGCGAGAGAGCGTGAAAAAGTGAAATAGAGGGAGGGAGAGAGAGAGAGACTCTAGTGGTTTAGACGACCATAAACGTTGACAAAAGAAGAGAAAAGAATAAGGAATGAAGTAGACGTTACAAATAGGTGTGCGTATGCGTGTGTAAGGGAGGGAGATGTGTGATTGTGTGTTTGGAACGTAAAATTAACAGAAGAACAGAGAGAGAGAGACAGAGAGAGTCAAAGGGTTTGTGAGAGGTAGACAATGAAAGTGTGATTGTGAAGTTTTCAACGTTCGGTAGAATTAAACAGAATATAGAGAGAAAGGCATGGATTTCTGTTTAGATGAAGAGGAAGGAATTATGAGAGGGCGTGAGAGAGAGAAAGAGAAAGAGACAGAGATAAAGAGACGAAGAAAGGAGGGAGAGTTGTGTTTTGAATACTAAATATACAAAGAAAGAAAAATAATTGTCGGGCTACGCGGAAGACGACAGAGAGAGAGAGAGAGAGAGAGAGAGAGAGAGGTACAGAGAGTGGTGAGAGAGATAGTAGAGAGAAGGAGAGATAGAGGGGAGAGTTTCAGAGGTGTTAAAGAGCAGTCAAAAAGATTGAGGAAAAAAGAAGAAACGTTGAAATGTTTGTACTGACAGACTTATGAAGAGAGAGAGAGAGAGAGAGAGAGAGAGAGAGAGAGAGTGTGTGTGAGTGTGTGTATGAGAGAGAGAGAGAGAGTTGTTGAATTGCAGTCAGAGAGAGATTGAGAAAAAAAGAGAAACATTGAAATGATTGTAGGACAGACTTATGAAGAGAGAGAGAAAGAGAGAGAGAGGGAGGTGTGTGTGTGTGTGTGAGAGAGCGAGAGCGAGAGAGAGAGGAGTGTGTGTGTGTGTGAGAGAGAGAGAGAGCGAGAGAGAGAGAGAGAGGAGTGTGTGTGAGGGAGAGAGAGAGAGAGGAGTGTGTGTGTGTGTGTGTGTGAGAGAGAGAGAGGAGTGTGTGTATGTGAGAGAGAGAGAGCGAGAGAGAAAGGAGTGTGTGTGTGTGTGAGAGAGAGAGTGAGAGAGAGAGAGAGGAGTGTGTGTGTGTGTGAGAGAGAGAGCAAGAGAGAGAGAGAGGAGTGTGTGAGAGAGAGAGCGAGAGTGAGAGAGGAGTGTGTGTGTGTGTGAGAGAGAGAGAGCAAGAGAGAGAGAGAAGAGTGTGTGTGTGTGAGAGAGAGAGCGAGAGAGAGAGGGGTGTGTGTGTGTGTGTGAGAGAGAGAGAGAGAGAGAGAGAGAGGAGTGTGTGTGTGAGAGAGAGAGAGGAGTGTGTGTGTGTGAGAGAGAGAGCGAGAGAGAGAGAGGAGTGTGTGAGAGAGAGAGAGAGATGTTTGGAATGATAGACAGAAGTAAACAAGTAACTAAGTAAATATATAACGAGAGATTGAAAAGTTTATGACGCTACATCGAAACAGAGGAAAAGATAAGAATAGAAAGACTGCTAGGTCCGTAGTTATTGGAAGAAGAGATAGATAGATAGTGAGAGAGAGAGAAAGAGAGGGAGAGATAAAGAGAAAGAGAAAGACTGGGAGAAAGAGAAAGAGTTGTGATTGTTAGATTCTGGGACAGAGAGAGAGAGAGAGAAAAAGAGTGATGTTTACAGAGCAAATAAGATGTGGAGAGAGAGAGAGAGAGAGTTGGGAATGCCAAGTTGTAAGAGAAGCAGACCGACAGAAACAGAGAGACAGACTGAGGTTTACAATGCAAATCAGATGGAGAGAGAGAAAGGGGAGGAGAAAGAGAGAGGAAGGAAGAGATTAGGAATCTCAGACTTCTACCGGGAGATATAGGAGAAAACAGAAAGACATATATACATGTAAATATACGGAGAAAGAGATAGATAGATAGATAGATAGATAGATAAAGAGAGAGAGAGAGAGAGAGGGGACAGACAGAGAGAGAGAGAAAGAGAGAGAGAGAGAGATTGCTACAGAGATAAACATTGAGATAGACAGATCGACAGACAGACTAAGAGAAAGACATTCAGACAGACAAAGACAGAAGGAACTTCAACGGCGACTTAGATATATGTTGGGAGAGAGAGAGAGAGAGAGAGAGAGAGAGAGAGAGAGAGAATGCTAAAAATGTAAAGAAGAGGCTGGGGTAAGAGGTGGCTGTATGAGAAGCGAATGCACAATGAACGCGAACGTATATCAACAGGTCGTTAAAGCTCTTTACTCACGTCTACGCATGCGCACAATTACAGACAAACGCACAGTCACGCTCAGGTGGCGCGCACGTCTGCACACACACGCACACACACACACATAAACACGAAGCGAGACTCACACGTGTTTATGTAGTCAGGCAAACGTGCGCCACATGTTTCACTGCAGTTGGTCATAATAGCACTAAAAGGACGGCTTCTGTTTAAAAATGGCTTATAATACAATTTCGGCTTGGTTTGGTTCGATTTACAGTGTGTCAACCTAGGTTTATTTTATGCCGAAGTCAGTTCTATTTTTTTTATTTATGTATTTATTTGACTGGAATTTACATGGTTATCTGCAACTAATGATTTTAACCATTTGTTAACCATTCTGACTTCATGCAACTATAATTCTTATAAATGCTGATACATGGTTTCAAGTATTTTATTAGATATTGATAATTTGTACACGGTTATATGGTTTCGTAGCAGGTTTAGCCAAAGGGTTATTATCCTGGAGTATCGAATTGGTGATCTGAGTTCAACTCCTGGATGGGTCCCATACCACTTCCCTTTTGTCTAATATCATTGGGAAAGCCAAAAGAGAAAGTGATTGATAGGAGGTCATGAGCTTGTAGCCACACACACACACACACACACATATATATATATATATATATATATATATATATAAAGAGAGAGCGAGAGTGAGAGAAAAAGAGAAAAATTTGTGGTCGCTAGTCGCTTCCGTGAGATAAAGAGAAAGAAAAACAGAAAGCGGTGTTTCTCAGGAATCAGACAGACAGAGGCAGAGACAGACAGAACGAAAGTGATAGAGAGAGACGGAGTCAGAAAGACAGAGACAGATACAGACAGACAGACGTTTTGAGACTGAGAAAGTGAGACCAAGTTGGAGCCGGAGCTGATATATATATATATATATATATATATATATATATATATATACACACACACAGAGTGAGATGTCAAAGTGTAAGTCAAACAGATATTTTAGCCATTGCTAGACAGATTCTGTTTAAAATTGACTGTTTACCACATCATAACAGGCGAAGAGGGGATGGCTAACACACTCATGTAAAATTCAGAAATATACAAAACTTTAATTTTAAACATGGAAATATTTTCATGGATTGAAAATTATTAGAGATTGTATGGAGAATAATCCTCACATTTTTTGCTTTTTTTGAAAAAGTTGAATTATTTTAAAACACACACACACACACACACACACACACACACGCATATATATATATATATATATGTATATTATATATATATATATAATATATATATATGTATATTATATATATATATATATATACAAACACGCAAACATACATAGATATGTGTACACATATACACAGACAAACCCTATTAGGAAAAAAAGTTACGTGTAAATTTAAAACCACACTGCCACGCATACACAAAAAAATCTCTAAGACACTCATTCACGCACTCAGAGAAAAACATAACTGTTAATGAAACCCCAAAACACCCCAACGCTCACACACACACACACACACACACACACACACAACGACAAAAACATATCAAATATCAAAGCGGGGTAAAGCGGACGAAAGTAAACACACTCTAAGAAAAAAAGAGGATGACCTTTATATAAAACCCATAACCAATGGAAAAACATTTAAACTGTGAACAAGAGTGCGTTCGAGTCTCATTGAGTACCCCATTTAGAAGGCCTTGAGTCATATATGTTCCCTGACAAAAGCAACAAGCTGGAAACATACACGCATATAATACTTATGTAAGAACAAAATCCATTAATTAAATAAGATACAAATCTCTTCTTGTACCTACCTATTTTAAAATATATCTTATTCTCTTTTTGGACCTACCACAAACATTATATATATATATATATATATATATATATATATATATATATATGCTAATCAATGAATATATGTCAAATATAAAATAGCTCTCACAGATATTGAACGCTCTCCAAATTGTACTGCATTCGGTCTGCCACAAAACCACCAAGTGAGATTGTGACAACCATACACTGTTGTAATATATATATATATATATATATATATATATATATATATATATATATGTGTGTGTGTGTGTGTGTGTATTTATTTATTTATATTGGGTGAGAGAGAGAGGCATTCTGGTATAATGGTTCCTGCCGAAGGAACTAGACACTCTTACCGGAGGTCATTTTGTTTGAAATTCACAAAACTATGAGTAAATAGTAGGGCAGACTGTATTTTTTAACCTTGATTTGGTAATCGATTTTAAAAATGAAATCCATGAATCCATATCTGGCAAACTTCACGCAAAACTGACCATGTGTCACATCCTACTTGTGCGGAGGGGCTTTTAAGTATAGTTTGAGTTTCTTTGTTTTTATTGGCATATAAACCTTCGTAAGTTTTTCATTTCCAATGCCATCCTTCTGTTGTATATTGACCCTTGACTGAGCCGTCAATCAAGAGATGCACCGGTATAAATAAGCCGAAGAAGAAGCGGAAGCAAGTGGCGTTATGAAAGAATATAGGCAGGTGCCGGCAGTGATGTAATTTAAGCCATTGCCGGGAGTATAAGGGGGATCATACCTTTGCCAAGAGTATTTGTCCGAAAGTGAACGTAATAATGCGACTGGAGTTCGAACCGCTTATATATATATATATATATATATATATATAAAACCCCGTCCAGGAGTGTGCTCTTATTGTAATGGTTAAAGCTCTTCACAATCGATATGTATATATATAGTCATCCACAAACAGACTTACTTTATATGTATAAAGAGGATTTGGCATTACATAACCAAAAACGCCTTATATTCCATAAACCCAACTAAACCAAATCATATATATCTAATATATATGCATTAAGAGGATTTGGCATTAAGTGGCCTACAATAGCTTATATGCAATTAGATCCAACCAAACTAAATCATATATATTTGATATATATGTATAACGATGATTTAGTATTAAATAACCCACAATGGTTGATATGCCATAAAGCCAAAAAAAAAAAAAAACTAACCGTAAAAACCTTCTAAATTCATAAGAAACTTAAAAATAAACACTAAAAACAAACGAAATACGTCTAATGACCCTCAGTAAAATAATAAAGGTAATCTTGAAAAACCTTAAAAGATTTTATTAAATCTCCTTTCATCAGAGAATATATTTGTTTCAACTTAACAGCTACATTTTGACCGTAATCTTTTTCCTGTTTATCATGCCTAATACATCAAGCAAAAAGGATTATCACCCTCTCTAACTTATGTGTGTGTGTGTGTGTGTGAGAGAGAGAGAGAGAGTGAGAGAGAGAGGCCCTATTTCTGTGTCAGTGTCTTTGTGAGTTTGTGTGTGTGTGTGTGTGTGTGTGTGTGTGAGGTCCTATTTCTGTGTCAGTGTCTTTGTGAGTATGTGTGTGTGTGTGTGATGTTCTGATGAATCAGACTTCGAGCGGTTAAGATTAAAGTTCTAGAGGTAACGGAGTCTTAATCTGGATGAAAGACATTAGTTTAAAAAATGCAAGAGATAAAGAAAAAAGTATCATTTTATTTTTGTAGATTGCTCGGTTGTCAAGTATCAACCGTACAAAGCTACACAAGCACATTGATTTGATGGATTTTATATAGAAATAAACATTGTTTCAATGGTAAAATTCCTTTTATATTCTAAACTATACATATCGTTAAATGTGAACAGTAGAAACTCGACGGGCATTCAGAGATATCATGTGGCTAACGTGCTTAAGTGCGCCATCGTAGTAAGCGAGTTCGAACTCCAGTCTTTTTGATGTGCTCATTTTCAGAGTATGAACTTCTTATCCTCTAAGCTGAGGTTTAAATAGGGCTACTGTTCTTCTAGAGGGATGGCGTTGGCCTTGAATAACCTAGGAAGGTGGTTATGCCGTTAAGATAATAACACCAAAACCAAATTGATTAGCTCGCTCAATCGACAGGAGTTGTAGAATATACCGACTGTATCTCTGCAGAGGAATAAGACTCCCCAACATGTCCTGTATACGGCACTAAACAATCTGATGGTGAGGTTCCTGTAATGCAAGAGCTTTGGGGAACGCAGAGTACCCCTTCATTGCCATCGTTCCCAGGTCTACTCGGATCCGGAGTGATAGCACCTGAAAGGGTCCTATCTATGGTTCTAAAAAAAACTAAACTGGGTACCTCTGCTAAACTGAATTGCTTGAAATAGGACTGTTTTGACATTTAAACTGCATATTTATCCTGAACTGAATCGTTTGAAATAGAAATGTATTTGACATTGGAACTGTGTACTTACGCTAAACTGAATTGTGTAAAACAGAAATGGTTATATGTAACAAGCTGGATTTGGCATTAATAACCTACAATGGTTGGTGTTACATAGAACAAAACCAAACCAAATTGAGTAGTATTGATGACCTTACATCTATACTAATATATATATATATATATATATGTATATATATATAGTAAATAAAGTTGGTACCGTTGTCGAGAGCGACCAGAAGGCTCGCTTTTCCATTGCAAATACACCGAGGTGTAAAAGAGGGGGCTACTCCTTTCCCTGGATTGCTCTACTTTACCCTTGATACGTATCTAATATTGCTGAGTGTTAAGGAGGTGCCCGTGGTGTAATGGTCGTAGTAAATGGACACAGCGACACGAGTTCAAATCCTCGACGAGACTGATTGCATTTCACATAGCACTAATACCCTTGGGAAAGGTATGAATCCAATTATTCTTCCTCCAGCTACGGGTAAATAGTAGGACAGACTGGGTTCTTCAGCCTTGGTGAGGCAACTAGTCTAGGAGAAGGAAAACTCTGAATTCAAACCTGCTAGACTTAGCCTAAAAATTGACCTTGTGTCATATCCTACCCGTGCAGAGGGGTTGGGTAAATAGGATTGCTGGGTGTTAATCAAGGAAGCATCAAGTATCATTTTAAAGTCTTTCGTATGATGCCACCTGGGATTGAACTCAAGTTCCCGGACTATTGGCAAACACTACCCACTACTCCAATGATATATATATATATATATATATATATATATATATATATATATATATATATATATATATATATATATATATATATATATATATATATATATATATATATATATATATATATATATATATATATATATAGTCGACAATATTAGTCGACATTTTGTCAGTATGTCTCACCGGACATTGGTGTAATGGTTTGAGTGTTCGCCAATGGCACGGGAGACCTGGGTTCAATCCCAGGTAGAGTCATACCAAAGACTTTAAAAATGGTACTTGGTGCCTCCTTGCTTAACACTCAGCATTATAAGGTACGGATCAAGGGTAAAGTGGAGAAATCCTGGGAAAGGAGTAGCCTCCTCCCCTACACCTTGGTGTAGTAGCTATCGAAAAAGGTGCCTTCGGGTCACCCTCGACTATGGTCGCCAACTTTACTTTTTTATATATATGAGATATACTGACATAGTGTCGACTAAATAACCCACGAGAAATGCAAGGAAGCAACAACATATGAAATAATTCAGTAATCATTAGAAGCCGACAATAAAATCCACTAAATTTTGCCAACTATATAATATTAAACACATACTATGCTGCAAGCAGTTCAAATCAAGAACCACATTCAATAGCATCACAGCTAAAAAGACATTTTTTTAAATTAACACGGATGTAATTGCAAAAGCTAAAACCTAATTTCTTTAATAGATTGCACACTTTGCCTGAATAAATAAACAAATAAACAAATCGATAAATAAATAATTTTGTTTTTCCAAATAATCACAAACGCTTGTCAGTGTGTTTATTCTAAAATCCACGAAATTTAGTGCTTTTAGATATGATGCAAATTCCATAAAATTCATTTTCAGGCATGAAGAACGGATAAAAAGTAAATGCGTGTTATACACAAGAATTATTCAGCAGAATTCGGTCATCAAAAGAAAAAAGTTGATGCTCACGATGAAAGAGAGGGTTATGCACAAATGAATATTTTAACAGATAATATATAATATCTATATAATGCATAAGATAATAACTTTATCATTTATAATATAATTATGAACCAAAATTATCATCTATTGACTATATAACATTTAAAACTTCATAATGAAACAAAACTAAGTAGGAATAATTTGATTTTTTTCATTATATATATATATATATATATATATATATATATATATATATATATATATATATATATATATATATATATATATATATATATATATATATATATATATATATATATATATATATATATATATATATATATATATATGGGGGGGGTGTTTGTGTGTGTGTGTGTAAGTGTGTGTGTGTTGGTTTGATGGGTAGAGTGTTCTCCAATGGTCCGGGAGACCTCGGTTCAATCCCAGGTCGCGTCATACTAAAGACTTTAAAAATGGTACTTGATACCTCCTTGCTTAACACTCAGCAATATGAGGTACGTATCGAGGGTAAAGTGGAACAATCCAGGGAAAGGAATAACGCCCTCTCCTACACATTGGTGTTGTAGCTATTGAAAAGGGAGAGTTCTGGTCATCCTCAACTACGGTCGCCAACAACAACAACACACACACACACACACACACACACACACACACACACACACACATATATATATATATATATATATATATATATATATATACATATATATATATATGTGTGTGTGTGTGTGTATGTGTGTGTGGATATATTCATGCATATGCATATATATATATATATATATATATATATATATGCACACTTTGCCTGAATAAATAAACAAATAAACAAATTGATAAATAAACAAAAATCAAACACAACAAAAAAGGAATCAAAACAAAACACTTGTAAAATCAGGATGATTATTTTGATTTAATAGCAACGGGCACGGAATTAAATCTATGGATTACAAGAAACTATTACTTGTAGAATACCATTTCCGCTCAAACGGTCTGAGAGATAAAAAGAATTTTCTAAAAAAATCCCTCATTGGTCAACATAATGTTTATAAAGGAAACACAGAAAGATAAATTGATAAAAATGTCGGTAAACACTGGCTCAAATGGATTTCACGTCAAATTGAAAGGCGCATTTTTGAAAGCAGACGGAAAAAATGTATGGTGACACATAAACACTTAAATAAGCAAACACCCAGTTGTGCTATGACGTTAACATTCGGAATTATGTTGTATCGCCAAAAAAAAAAAAAAAAAACGAAAATAAAAAAAAACTTTGTTTATAAAAAATATGTCTCCCTTCTTTATCATATTTACCAACCCACCCTGCTCGGGCGGGATATGACACAAGGTCAATTTTCAAGCGGCGTTTAACTGGTTTGAATTCAGAGTTTTTCTTCTCCTAGACTAGTTGCCTCACCAAGGCTGAAGAAATCAGTCTGTCCTACTATTTACCCATTGCTGGAGGGAGAATAATTGGATTCATACCTTTCCCAAGGGTATTAGTGGTATGTGAAATGCAGTCAGTCACGTCTAGGATTTGAACTCGTGTCGCCGTGTCCATATCCTACGATAATAACCATTACACCATGTCTCTCTTCTTTATTGTCGCAAAAGGTTCGAAATGGTTGAGAGAGAGAGAGAGAGAGAGAGAGAGAGAGAGAGAGTCAAAAGATTCGGTTTGCTATAAGTGACACCACCTGGGACACATATTCAGAACGTTACGTTTTCTTTGACGGGAGGTTTTTAGCCCAGGGAGCCACATGTTCCCAACCTTTTTGGCTGCCCTGTTTACTCACAGGCTGCTCTTCGAATCTGACCGAATCACTGAGAATCGACTGAGAATCTCTTCCGGTTCAACTCACGGGATTCATATGCTCTGCCAATTGTTTACACATTCTGCTTACAAAATCTCTAATTATCGGGCCAGTCAAAGGTTACGTTATCCTGATACCCTCTAGAAAGCTATAAACTCCCAACAATGCAGTAAATATCACTCCTCTCGTTCTACTAGGATAGGTTTGATACTGAGTAACACAAAAAAAAGTTTTTTATGGCTTTGTTTGATTGGATTTTATGGCATATCAACTATAGTGGGTTATTTAATGCCAAATCTACTTTATACATATATATTAAATATATATGATTTGGTTTGGTTGGGTTTTATGGCATATCAAGCATTGTAGGTTATTTAATGTCAACTCCACTTTATACATATATATTAAATATATATGATTTGGATTGGTTGGGTTTTATGCCATATCAAGCATTGTAGGTTATTTAATGCCAAATACTCTTTATACATATATATTAAATACATAAGATTTGGTTTGATTGGGTTTTATGGCATATCAACCATTGTAGGTTATTTGATGCTAAATTGTCTTTATACATATATATTAAATATATATGATTTGGTTTGGTTGGGTTTTATGGCATATCAAGCATTGTAGGTTATTTAATGCCAAATCCTCTTGATACATATATATTAAATATATATGATTTGGATTGATTGGGTTTCATGGCATATCAACCATTGTAGGTTATTTGATGCTAAATCTTCTTTATACATATATATTAAATATATAAGATTTGGTTTGGTTGGGTTTTATGGCATATCAACTGTTGTAGGCTATTTGATGCTAAATCCTCTTTATACATATATATTAAATATATAAGATTTGGATGGGTTGGGTTTTATGGCATATCAACCGTTGTAGGCTATTTAATACCAAATCCTGTTTATACATATGTATTAAATATATATGATTTTGTTTCGTTTGGTTTTATTGCTTATCAATCATTGTTGTTTATTAGATATCAAATCCTCTTTATACATCTCTAATAATATATATGATTTAATTTAGTTGGGTTTTTATGGCATAACAACCATTGTGGGTTATTTAATGCCAAATCTTCTTTATATATTAAGTTCATATGATTTGGTTTGATTGGGTTTTATAGCATATCAACCATTGTTGGTTATTTAATGTCAAATCCTCTTTATATATATATATTAAATATATACGATTTGGTTTTATGGCTTATCAACCATTGTAGGTTATTTAATACCGAATCTTCTTGATACATACATATTAAATTTATATGATTGGATTTGTTTTCGTTTTATGGCATATCAACGATTGTAGGTTATCTCATGCCAAATCCTCTTTTTAAATCTCTGTTAAATATATATGATTTTGTTTACTTGGGTTTTATGGCATATCAACCATTGTTGGTTATTTAATACCAAATCCTCTTTATACATATATATTAAACATATATGATTTTGTTTAGTTGGGTTTTATGGCATATCAGCTGTTGTATGCTATTTAATGCTAAATCCTCTTTTTAAATCTCTGTTAAATACATATGATTTTGTTTAGTTGGGTTTTATGGCATATTAACTGATGTAGGCTATTTAATACCAAATCCTCTTTATACATATATATTAAATATATATGATTTGGTTTATTTGGGTTTATGGGGTATCAACCACTATAGGTCATTTAATGCCAAATCTTCTTCATACCTATGTATGATTTGGAAACATAATCTGTTAATAGCATTTCAAAACGATTCTGTAATCACTTCATTGTTTGCACACATTTTACAGGTTTCGAATATCTCTTTTAAAAACGATTAATTCTATATACGAGTAATTATTTATTTTCAGCAGGTCAATTGGTTTCAAGTATTTTTATGTAACAGTAACTATTTATCATCGGTCATTTAGTCGCTCCTAATCAAATAGATAACACATATGATTTGTAAGTGAATGATTTATCGGTAAATTCATTTTTAAATAAGCTAGAATTAATTAGTTTGCAAATGAGTATTGTTATTTTTTCTACACAGTTACATATTTTCAATTATTGCAATCAAACGCTAATATCAAACATATCGTTCTTCTAAAGTGTCAGATTGCATTTCTGAAATTCACCAGCTGTGACAATCAGGCTTTAGTAGGGTGTATTCCAATTGCTACTGTAGCTGTTCATTTAAACCTGAAATCATAAAAATTGGTCAATCATCTCATAAGATGTATAGCAATAACATACTGCATTTTCAAAAGTCTGCGACAATTTTAAATGCTCACACGAAAAAAAGTCTGGAAACTTATCGTAGGCACCTCGTATATTAAATATATAAGATTTGGTTTGGTTGGATTTTATCACATGACGACCATTGTAGGTTATTCAATGACAAATTCTTTTTAAACATATATATATATTAAAAATGATTTGTAAACATATTTTGTTTATAACATTTTAAACAATCATGAGTTGTTTTTTTTTCCAGACAAATTGTTTGTTCTCTTATACAAATAATTCTATTAAATATTAATCACCTTTTTGAAAACATTTAAAAAGTTTCAAAATTTCTATGTAACAGCAACAATTTAACATCAGTCATTTGTTTGCACACATTTAAAGAGATATATATATATGATATGTAAGAGGTTGGTTTGTCGGTAATTCAATTTTTAAATGAGCGGGAACTAATTTGTTTGAACATTAGTATTGCTATTGTTTTTACACTGTGAAATGATTTGAACTATTGCTAGCACTAATAGTTCTATTCAATATTAATCATTTGGTTGCAGAAAGTGAAGTGTTTACAAGTATTGCTATTTAACACTAATTATTCTATTCGATATTAATCATTCATTTACACACAGTCAACTGGTTTTAAGTACTGTTTTATATTGCAAACAATTCAATTAAATATCAGTCATTTATTTACACACAGCTAAATGAGTAAACAGTTTTATTTCTAACAATTTAATAACATGTAATTTGTTTGCACACAGTTGAAAAGTCAAACTGTAGTATTTAACCAAAAGAGGACCCTATCAAGTACTGCAACCATGGCTCTGTGTGGATTGGGAGTAATGGCTGTGAAGTGGTTCTCTGTATTCCGCAAAGCCCCAGGGCTGGAGCGCCACCTTCAGATTGTTTAATATCATCTTTATATACACACATATATATATGTGTGTAGATAGATAGATATATAGATAGAGAGAGAGAGAAAGAGACAGAGACAGAGACAGAGAAGATAACTATAAGTAAATGTGAACCAGACCTTAAAGCAACAGCCCCCAAAAGAAGATAGATAAAGAGAGAGAGAGAGAGAGAGAGAGAGAGAGAGGGAAAGAGAGAGAAAGAGAAAGAGGCAGAGACAGAGACAGGGAAGATAACTATAAGTAAATGCGAACCAGACCTTAAAGCAACACCCTTCCCCCCAAAAAAAAACAGCAGCTGTGGGGCCACTTACCTCCCATCCCACAAACCATCCAAGTAAATTGAACAAGATATGCAGCGTACTGTTGATGAAGTAAACACGAAATCATTACCGACGTTTTCCTGTGGATTACCACGAGTGGAAGCATCAGTGTTGGCCGATCAGCACGTAATCAGACGCACGAGTGCTGTGTGAACACTAGACACTGTCTAAAGGATCTGCTAGGAGCTATCAACAATAAGGACGGATGGTGAGAGAGACTCAAGAGATGTGAACAAACAGTTGTTTTACACAAAAGTACTCAAAAGCTGATGAGCAGTACATTATAATTGTAAAAGTGTAATTGTTTATGCAGGGTAACATCTGCTTCTTTCCTTTGTTAGCTTGAAACCGTTTTCTTTCATTTTATTAATAGATGTTCTTAACACGTAGTCTAGACAGATGATAAAGAGGTATGGAGTTACTGTGTCCCTTTGCAGTACACCAGTCACAATGTTGAAATAGTCTGTATCTTCATCTGGGAAATAGACTTTTTCTTTTGTGTTTCTATATAGCCTCATTATGACTGCGACAGTTTGTTGTGTAGGTCATCGGCGAGAAGTATTTGTTCCATCTTTCCTCTGCGTATGGAGACAAAGATCTTGGCAAATTTGACAAATAATATTGTTGCCTTTAAATTTTTTGCACGTACACCTTCAAGTATTCGACGGATAGTAAAAATTCGTGACTTCGTGGATCTATTCCTCAAAAAGCCAATTTGCTTCTTCCTAAGTACATTCTTAATTTGGTCTCTATGTGGTTGCGTAGTAGAGCATTGTATATCTTGGCTGCTATATATCTAAGGGTTATACCACAGTAGTTCTTGGCTAATCCGAGGCCAACCTTTTTAGGGAAGGGGGGTGAATGTTTTTTTGGGTTTGTGGCATGTCCACTTTTGTAGGTTGTTTTATGCCAAATGCATTTTTATACAAATAAACAGTCCTATTTCAAATAATTCAGTTTAGCATGAATAGATAGTTTAATTGTCAAAGACATTTCTATTTCGAGCTATTCAGTTTATCAAACAGTAATAATTCAAATAATTCAGTTAAGCGTACAAAAAAATTTCTATTAAAAAAAATTGATTTAGTTTAAACATGAAAACAGCTCTTAGCATGAGTAGGCAGTTCAAATGCCAAAACACTTCTATTTGCAGCAATTCATTTTAGCATAACTACATAATTTGTCCTATTTGACAGATAGATAGGACCCAATCAGGTGCTACCAATTTGGGCCAGAATAGACCTGGGAACGATGGTAATGAATGGGTACTCTGCATTCCCCAAAGCTCCAGCATTACTAGAATTTCTTCATCAGATTGTTTAGTGTCATATCAGGACACTCGTTAGGGAGTAGGTCTTACGTCACTGCTGAAATGCAGTTGGTTTATTCTACAGCCCCAGCTTACTTGAAAATACAGAGTTAAATGTAAAAACATTTCTATTTCAAACAATTCAGTTTAGCATAAGTCAGCAGTTTAAATGTCCAAACAGTTCTATTTTAAAAATTCAGTTTAGCATAAGTACATAGTTTAAACCTTAAAACAGCCCCATCTCAACCAATCCAGTTGAGTTCTATTTGACGCATAGATAGGACTCTATCTAGTGTTACCACTCCTGGACAGAGTCAACCTGTGAGCAATGAAGGAATGGCAATGAAGGAATACTTCATATTCCCCAAAGGTCCAACACTACAGAAACATTACCATCAGATTGTTTAGTGCCATATCAGGACACTCGTTGGGGTATCTTATACCTCTGCAGACGAGGAGTAGGTGCATTGTAAGCAAATTAAGCACCGGAGTTTTTTTCTATATCATATAAGTCTTCCTGAATAACTTTAACATTTTATAACCAGATATCTTTTTATAAATTGATTTGAAGGTGTTTTTCTCTTTTAGTAGTTTTTCACAAGTTACATTAAACCAACACTTCAACTTACAATGGATGATAGTGTGTGGAATTATTGCTTGCGAGATATTACCTGTTTTATATATGCCGAGGACAACTTCATCCGAGTTACCAGCTTGTGTGACAAATGGCTGCTGGTTCCCACACTGCACAACTGAATAAATGTCGGGAAAAAATGTGACAACATCCAGTGTGAAGAGAAGCCTCTGTGAAGTTGGCCTATATGTCAGAATTGCTGTCTAGAAACCACTGTTGAAAAGCAAAACAATGTCAAAAGGTTCCAGTGAGCCAAGGCAGTGAGCAAAGGTTCCAGTGAGCCAAGGCGCACAAATACTGGACGACTGACAAATAAAAGTTTGAAAACTTTCGGACAAATAGGAGAGTCTATGTGAGGCGAAGATTTAGCAAAATAGCTTCAAATCCTGAATTACACCAATCGTAAAGAATGAAGGGGACTTTTTTTATTGCGTAGGGGGCTTTTTTCATTTGCAAAGTCGTAGATTTGCATTAGGTGAGGCGTAAATTTAACCAGACAGGCTATCACAGAATATTGCAGCATGACGTAATCCCATCGGGAAAGCTGTTTGTAGCTCAAGAATCCGTACTCATGCAAGCTTATGACCCAAAGCATGATGCTTTAGCCGGTGGAATCAGCGGACTTAAATCCCATTGAATAAGTGTGGGATGAAGTGGACAGAAAAGGCAGAGTTAAACAGGACACAACTGCAGCTTAACTCTGAAAACTCTGGAAAGAAAATTAGGCGGAACTATCTTCAGTCTATATTCACTCTTTTGTGGAAAGAATACCTAGAATCTGAGAGGTTGTGATAGCGGTCACAACGGTGTAACTTTTGTCATTAAAAAAATGTTTTAAATTGAAAGATAAAATTTTTTTGATGGTGACGAAATACTTTTAACTGGTAGCAAATATATATATATATATATATATATATGTGTGTGTGTGGTGTGTGCATGTATTAGCAAATATATACATATACATACACATATGCATATATATATATATATATATGCATATTTCTCAATATGTGTATATATTTAATTAATAGCACGGGAGACGGTCGTTCAATCTTACGTCGAGTCATACCAAAGTCTAAAAAATAGGTGCTTGATGCCGATTTGCTTAATATTCAGCATTATAAGACGTAGATCAAGACGTAGACGTAGATCAAGAGTAAGTGGAGCAGTCTTGTAAAAAGAGAAACATCCTCCCTTACAGAACTGTGTAGTAGTTTATGAAATGGGAACCTTTGGGTTGCCCTTCACTATATTGGTGTATATATATATATATATATATATATATATATTGTGATAGTACGAAACAGTATGTCTGTGGATGACGGACACACACACACACACACACACATATATATATATATATATATATACTGAAAATTGGCATGATCTTTAAAGAGTTCGCCAATGGCCCGGGAGACCTGGGTTCAATCGTAGGTCAAGTCTTACCAAAGATCAAAAATGCTTTGCTTAACTCTCAGCATTATAAGTTACGGATCAAGGGTAAAGTGGAGTGATCCAGGGAGAGGAGTAGCGCCCTCGTTACACCTTGGTGTAGTAGCAATCAAAAATGGAGCTTTCCGATCACCCTTTACTATGATCGACTATATATATATATATATATATTCGCAGTGCTTTCAATATATTTCCAGACTTTTTCCGTGTGGGCACTTTTATTGATAGTACACGCATGAAACTCAAGTCCCCTTTGAAGTAATCTCCTCCAGCTGCAATGCACTTGTTGTACCGTTCCAACAACTTCTGGAACGCTTAATGGAAGTCCTCTTGTGTGAGCGTGTCAGTGACCTTCGTCACAGCCTCTTTCATCTCCTCAATTGTCTCATAACGACAGCCTCTAAGTTTTTTCTTGAGCTTAGGGAATAATCAAAAGTCACAGGGAGATAGGTCTAGACTATAGGGAGGCTGAGAAACTGTCTTGATGTCCATCTTGATGAAATAGTATGTGACAAGGATGGAGTTGTGGACTGGTGCATTGTCCTGGTGGAAATGCCACTGACCCGATTTGAAAAGTGCTGACCTCTTCCGACGGAATCTCTTCCTGAACTTCTTTAAAACCTCAACATAGTATTCCTTGTTGACTGTCTGTCCAGTGGGAACCCAGTGATCATGCCAGTGCTGTCAATAAAAGGATTTAAAATTTATGGGTGGATTTGCCTGGCCTTCCTGGGTTCTGGGAGGGTCAGCATGCTTCCACTGGGTACTCTGTCTCTGGGTCATACCAGTAGATCCAGCTTTCATTGCAGGTCACCAGAGCATCAAGAATTGCGGGATCGGAATTCTCCAGCAGTGTCCTGCATGTCTGGTTCGTCTAACTTGGATAACTTTCGTGATGGGTGGCAAGTGGCCGTACAGCTTCTGCTTTGTGGGGTGCTGCTTCCAGAACTTGTTCAATGTTGCACAAAGTATTCTTGTGTAGTTGCCGTCAAGCTTTATCTCCATGCGTTTAATTTGCGTCCATAGAGTGCATCCATATAGCACTATCGACACGACCGCTGCTTGGAAAAACAGCGTTTTATTTTATCGGTCTGGTCTGACTTCCATACGACCGAAAGTCTATCGATAGCTGTCCATGCATTTGGTAGCCGTGTGTTGATGTCTGTTTCGGTTGATGAGACACTGTTTTCTTAGTAGATGAACTTGTCTACTAGTTTCAAAGAGCTACTGTTTAGAGTGGAGATGTCGCCTGTTTGATTAAAGCACATATCCGTGTTGTGTGCATTGACATGGAGGCTCATGACTGCAGCTGGTCGTCCCAGACTATGTAGCAGGGTTTCGACTTGGGCGGGTGTATTTGCCAGAAGTGCTATATCATCGGTGTAGACTGCTTACAGCTAACATTTTTATTTATTATGAATGCTGTGTTTTGTGGTTTCGATTTTTATTCTATGATTATATTAAATACTCCACATCTTTTATTTTTGCATATTGAGACTAGAACTGTTGTGCATTCTCCAAAATTAGATAAGGTTAGTGTATGTTTTAAGATTTTTGATTATAATTCCCTTTTAATGATTTTTGTTGTGTCCTGTACGTTTTAAGTTCTACCATTTTTTAAGTAGATCGAGATTCTTTGATTTTTCATGGGATGCCTTTAAGTTGTTTTCGTAGTGGGTAGAGATATATTCTAAAGTTTGTTCATTGCTATCCTTTTTTGATATTCGTAGTTTTTTTAATGGTGTTTCTCTGCTAATTCGAATCCTTTATGGATTAATGTTGTTGGATATTCCCTCTTGTGGAGGGTTACACGAGTTTGTCAGAGATTATGGCACAGATCCTACTTACTAGGGTGTAAGGGAAGGATTTTATCCTTTTTTGGGGTGATTAAATGGATTATTATTGGGTGGGTGTGGGTATAGAATAAATATTTGGCCATTTTGATATTTATGCGAATGTTTAAAAATAGTAGCTCTTTAAGATTTTGTTCTATGGTGAATTTTATTTTAGAGTGTTGCCTTTGGAGTAAGTTATATAATTCGTTAACGTTGAACTATGCTGCATATTGACCTCTGATCCAGCCAAGCTGTCAAAATAGGAAATGCACCAGTGTAAATAACAGGGCCATCCGGTCGAAGATATCAAGGGGATACCCTGACTGTCGACAAGTTGAATTGAATGGGCGTAAAACAGTAATATAACTCGGTGCACAGAAAGCTCGAGTTAGTTGGAGATAAGATGCTGTAGAGAGAACCAGCACCCAGCAGAGGGGGCTCTCATGACCCCCGATTAAGCAGTTGGAGTTAGAGAGAAGATGCTGGAATGAGAACTATGTCCCAGCAGAGGCTGGGCCCCCAGGCCGCCGGTTGAGCAGCCCAGGAGAACGGGAAAAAAAGGCTGTGATAGCCAGAAGAGTTAGGTGGTCAATATGTTGCAGTCTTTGTTCGGTCTCCAACTCCCTCTCACACACAACCCTTTCAATAAAGTGAGAGGTATATTTTTCTACAGAAGTGTTTTCGCTCTTCCTTATTGTGTTGAATATGTTTCTGCATACATATGTGTATGTATAGTTGTTCATGGCTACACAAAAATATTTCCAAAATATGAAATAGCCACACAGATTTACGGTCAATGTTCAAATAAATTCTCATTTTAGAGTATTGCTGTATTTTCCCCAATGATTTCATATGAAATTTCCTCTTTTGTAAAAAGTAAGTAAAGTTGTCTCCCTTTAGTCGAGGGCCACCTGAAGGCTCCATTTTCAATTGCTACTTCACTGAGGTGTAAAGGAGGGCGCTACTCCTTTCCCTGGATTTCTCGACTTTACCCTTGATATGTACCTTATAATGCTGATTGCTAAGTAAGGAGGTATCAAGTAGCATTTATAAAGTCTTTGGTATGACTCGACCTGGGATTGAACCCAGGTCTCCTGGACCATTGGCAAACACTCTACCAACTAGGCCAATGAGCTAGTTAAGTAAAGTTGTCGACCTTAGTCGTTGGTAACCCGAAGGCTCCCTTTTTAATAGCTACGACACTGAGGTGTAAGGGTGGGCATTACTCCATTCCCTAGATTGCTCCACTTTAGCCTTGATCCTTACCTTATAATTCTACTTACCAACGCCTCCGCTCGGGCAGGATATTACACAAGGTCAATTTTTAAGCGGAGTTTAACTGGTCTCAATTCAGAGTTTTCCTTCTCCTAGACTAGTTGCCTCACCAAGGCTTAAGAACCTAATTTTTCCTACTATTTACCCATAGCTGGAGGGAGAATAATTAGAATCATACCTTTCCCAAGGATATTAGTGCTATGTGAAATGCAATTAGTCTCGTCCAAGATTTGAACTAGAGTCGCCGTGTCCATTTCCTACGACGATAACCATTACACCACAGGCACCTCCATACCTTATAATGTTGAGTGTTAAGCAACGCTGCATCAATTACCATTCTTTGTGTCCTTGGTATCACTCGACCTGAGATTGAACCCCGGTCTCCCGGACCATTGACAGACAATCTACTCATTAGGACAAGGGTGGCGTATATTGTAGCCATTTTAGTTCATATAGCCGCTCATAAGGTTTGGGTCTAATTTTTGTTGTCGAATTGGAAAGATTTATCATTTAGAATGAGTTCTATACCATCAGTGATTGTTTTTGTTAAATCTTTGGTGTAATGTTACTGGGTCTTTTTCTTTAAAGATGAGATAGACTGTATTCCTAATTCCTTGGGGATATTACTGTATAGGTTTGTCACATCACATGTTACCATCAGCTTTTTATGATATACAGTTTTAAAACTGGGTGTCATCTCTAATGTAGATTTTTATCTTATATATGAATGGTTGTTTAGAATGTATATTAGTTTCCTCTGTTTGAGAGGCATAATTGGCCAGCTACTATATAAAAAAAAAACTAGAATAGACACATAAGAGTTGGAGGGGATCGAAGAGAGGTGATGAGTTACCTCTTCATTAAGCCCACTTCCGTTTTAAATTTAAATTTCGGTTAGCAATGTAGTAAATTCATTTTAAAAAGATTTCTGTAATTAATAATTTTTTAATTACATTTAGACCTAAATTACAGATTTTTAATTAAATTAGATCTAAACTTTAATTAATAACCTCACGTAAAGATACAGTAATAGATATATTAAACTAAAAACAAAAACAAATATTTAATTTATTTACTATATTTTAAAATTATTTAGAAAGCATTAATCAGTTCCACTTTTTATGCGTAGTACGTATATATTATATGCTTTTTCACAATTTTCTATCTAACAATTTATTTTATTTATTCTCAAAATTAACTCTAATTCTCAAAATTAACTCTATGCTTTTTTAAAAAAAATTTGGTTAAATATTTATAGTTTAAATTTAGCCCTATGTCTACACCTAGCTATTAGTTCATTTTTATATATATATATATATATATATATATATATATATATATATGTATGTTTGTGTGTGTGTATGTACAAACCCAACAAACGGGACACTACTGGGAAAGTAGGAACGAACTCATAAGTGACATACTCCTGTTGACCCCTTCACATGGACGAGTAAAGACAGAACAAACAGCTAGAACCTATATACAACAGCTCTGTGCCGATACAAGATATAGCGTTGAACACTTACTGAGAGCGATGGACGATAGAGAAGGGTAGCGGGAGAGGGTCAGGGAGATCCATGCTAGCGACAAGACATGATATATATATATATATATATATATATATATATATGTTGAAGTAAATAATGAAAATGAATCCGACAGTATGAAGAAAATAGAAAAACAAATTAATCCAAAACTGGTAAATTTATCACAAAGGGAAGCAAATGTTAAAACGTATCGGTCTTAGTAAACCTTCACCAGGGCTTTAACATGGTGAAGCAAGTGTTGCTAGATCAACTATTGATGTTTTAATGAAACATAATAAGAGGGGGGAAAGAGAAAAGAAAGAATATATCTGCAAGGAGAGGTCATTCAACAATTCAATCATTCGATCAGCGTTCTTTTTTGAAAAGCTATCACGTGATTGGTACAAGTAATGATTATTAGATTTCTGGAACTTATAGGAGATACAAGAGAATAAAAGATGATAAAAGTATATATATATATATATATATATATATATATATATATATATCAAAAGGCTCTTGTGAAAAGAAGAGAAGAAAAGGAAATAAAAGAAAAAGAAAAAGAAGGAAAAAAAAGGAAAAAGAAAATGAAGAAAGAAAGAATAGAAATGGAAGGAAAGAACTAAAGAAGGAAAAAGAAAAGGTAAGAAATGAAAAAGAAAAGACAGAGAAGAAAGAAAGAGGAAAAAGAAAGAAAAGAAGAAAGAAAGAAAAGAAGAGAAAAAAGGAAAGAAATAAAGAAGGAAAAAGAAAAGGAAAGAAAAGAAAAAGAAGAGAAAAGAGAGGGAAAAAGAAAAGAAAAGGAAGGAAAGAAATAAAGAAGAAAAAAGAAAAGGAAAGAAGAGAAAAAGAAAAGAGAGAAAAGAGAAAAGGGAGGAAAAAATGAAAAGAAAAGGAAGGAAAGAAAAAAAGAAGGGAAAAGAAAAGGAAAGAAAAGAAAAGGAAGGAGAAGAAAACAGAGAAGAGAGGGAAGAAAAGAAAAGGAAAGAAAGAAATAAAGAAAGAAAAAGAAAGAGGAAAGAAAAGAAAAATAAAAGAGAGAGAAGAGAAAAGAGAGGGAAAAATGAAAAGAAAAGGAAGGAAAGAAATAAAGAAGGGAAAAGAAAAGGAAAGAAAAGAAAAAAAGAGAGTGAAGAAAACAGAGAAGAGAGGGAAGAAAAGAAAAGGAAAGAAAGAAATAAAGAAAGAAAAAGAAAGAGGAAAGAAAAGAAAAAAAAGAGAGAGAAGAGAAAAGAGAGGGGAAAAATGAAAAGAAAAGGAAGGAAAGAAATAAACAAGGAAAAATAAAAGGAAAAAAGAGAGAAGAGAGAGATGAGAAAAGAGAAGAGAGGAAAGAAAAGAATAGAAAAGAAAACAAACAAACCCACTCTGTGTAAATAAATTGTTGTTGTTGGCGACCGTAGTCGAGGGTGACCCGAAGGCTCCTTTTTGATAGCTACTACAGGTGTAGGGGAGGGCGCTACTCCATTCCCTGGATTGCTCCACTGTACCCTTGATCCTTACCTTATAATGTTGAGTGTTAAGCAAGGTATCATTAAGTACCATTTTTTAGTCTTTGGTAAATAAATAGATTAATAAAAAGGGATAAATCATATGAATATCAACCCTTTGTAAAGTGTTATATCCATTCATTAAATAATATACTATTTCTCGAGTAAAAGAAAGTAAATATTTCATGGTGAGATGCCTAGTAAAAGACTTATACAATGAAGCTATTATTAACTAAATCCCATGATTTTTACAGTCTACGACAGGCAGCTGAAGAAATTTGTGATATATGAAGACCAAGACATATCATAAAAAGAAAATGCAGACACGAGTCGAAGTACATCAGTGAATAGTAATAATGATTTCTCCTTTTAAAATGAAGACAGAATTTAGAATATTAATATTGAAAGAAAAGAAAAGAAAAGAGAAAAGAAAAAAAGAAAAAAAAACAGAGAAAAAAGAACGAAAAGAAAAAAAAAACAAAACAAAACACACCATATGTAAATAAAGTGGGATAAACCTTTGTCAATTATTTGAAATCAGTTAAATGATAAATTATATACAGGGGCTAAAGTAAGTAAAAAAGTTTCATAGCCTGGTACTCTCTAAAAGCTTTAAATAAACAATATAGCTATTACAAATATGAACCTAAGAAAGGGAATAGATTGAAAAAAAAAAAAATCTGGTCGTAATTTTATATGTATAAACAAAATAATCATGAGAATTATATAAGAAGATAAAAATTGGAAAGTTTAATTCATAGGGCGGAAAAAAAGTATAAATATGTGTAATATAATGGCCGAGGGATTTCGTTTTATATATCTTGCCTCTCGGTTTAGTTAGGCTGAGAACCTTTCGCTTAGCGCATGGGTTAGTTAGGTGCAACATGAGCGCAGGTGTTCATGCGCGTGCGGAACGGACATGTCATTCGGAGATGTCACAATGAAAATCCCAGATAGATGGTATATGACCAGGGATGTGAGTGACGTCACGCACCGGAAGCGTGGGCTGAGATTTGAGAAAGTCAATTAGTTGCGTCTTGCCGTCCGAAGAAGAAGGGTGACTTTCGCTTGCTCGCCGAGGCCTTGTGGCGGGTGCCACATGTGGTTTGGGGCAGATGGAAAAGTCAGCATAGAAAGATGGTATCTCTCTCTTTATGTCAAAGAACCTTTAAACTCAAAGGTAATAAAAAGTTTCGTACCTGAACTAAGAAGTCGTCAAGTGTTTTTTGTTTTTCGGGATTCCTATGTTATATATATATATATATATATATGAGTTATGAACATTCTATGTACACTTGACATCCGTATATTTGGCTACACAACATATGTATGGAAAAATGATTAATTAAAGTTTGATATGTTGTTGCTATTCAAAACTAATTTACCTAAAAAAGAGGATAGATTGAAAAACCTGGCTCGTCTATTATTGTTAAGTAACAGCGAAATTGCAACGACAGCAAAAAATTATGTGTATCCTTATCATGGATATGAGCTAACGTCAAAGTTGTGGTCAGTTTTGAATATACGTAAGAACAATGCATTGTTAAGATTGCCTAATCTAATATCTTGTGTATGTTCATATAGCCTTTTATAAATGTTTCTCGAAGTTTCATCGATATATTTCAATTTACAGTCTTTTCAAAGATTAGAATTAACACCATCACCACAACTGATATGCCGACGATAGCCAATATTAAGTAAATAACGAAAGGTTTTAGAAGTTAAAGCAACACTTTTGATACAAAGGTTATTTATATTTTATAAAATGTATATCAATGGAAGTTTGCGATCGATTCTCTTTGTAAATTTTTAGTGCTTATGATTTAGCAAATTGTATAATAGGTTTTCGGTAAAGAAGGTTTAGAAAGGAATTTTCTATAGAATTAAATTCTTCATGTAGATATTACGGGGAACAGATAAGGAGGTCCCTAAGGTAAAAATCTATGATAATTCCTCTTTTAGTGCTGATGTGGTGCAAATAAAAATTTCCATGTTCATTTTCACAGGTGTGTTTACGATAGGCTTTGAAGTCTAATTTGTCATTATTCTTACAAGTAAGACATCGAAAAATGTTAAAGAGTTGTTGGATATACAATCACGTGTAATATTTATGGAAGGTTCTGTTTAACCAGTCACTAATCTTTATTAAATCAAGTTCCTGTCGGTGAATATGTAATATGTCATCTATGTATCAGAAGTAATTAGAATGACAAGGGTTTTAAAATTTGAATTAAAATTAAAGTTAGCGACCGTAGTTGAAGTCGACCTGTTGGCTCCCTTTTGATTAGCTACAACACCATGGTGTAGGGTAGAGAGCTAAACCTTTTCTTGGATAGCTCCACTTACCCTTGGGCCGTACCTTATAATGCAGAGTGTTAAGCAAGGAGGCATCAAGTATCATTTCTGTGTCTTTGGTACGACTCAACCTGGGATTGATCCCCAGGTCTCCCTGGCCTTTAGTGAATACTCTACCCACTAGTCCAATGGTATCACCAAACCAGAGAAAGGAGTAGCGCATTCCTCTACACCTCGGTTTAGTAGTTAATGAAAAGGGGGCGTTTGTGTCGCCCAAGACTATGGTCGCCAGCAAATATGTTTAAAAGGACCAGATTCAAGAAATTCAAGGTAAATGCGTACGAAAAACACCTCAAAGAGGAGAACGTGAAGGCAAACCAAATTTCTGTTAATAGTAAGTGTTGTGTGACGTGAATAAGGTACAGATTTTAATTAATTTTGAAACTGGTAGGGTGATATAGTGTTTTGTCGAAGGTGATTCACCAACTGTTCAATACATTTATCAACCGGTATGATAGTGTTTTGGGATTTGATATCAAAGCTTGCTAAGGATTTGTTTTTCAATATAATGTTAAATATTTTGTTGAGGAGTGAGCCAGAATTATTGAGATGGTCATGACTGATAGAAAGTAACAATGACAATAATGTTTTAGTGAAAAGTTTTGCGTTATGGGAACGGTGGCAGAGATGTTTCGTTTTAAGGGTATATTATGAGTTTTAGGAAGATAGTAAATTTTAGCGATGATGGGGTGGTAATTAATGAACCAAGTCCAGAATTTGTCCTCTTTTGAGACTAATTTCCTGTAAGACTTTCATTTTTTCAAAATAGTGTGTATGGAGATCTGTTAATAAGTGTTATTATCAATAAACTGAATATATGTGCTATAACCAAACAGGCGACATTTCCACACTAGACGGAACCTCTCAGAAACTAGTAAACAAATTCACCTACCTAGGAAGCAGCGTCTCATCAACCGAAAAAGACATCGACACTTGGCTAACGAAAGCATGGACAGCTATCGATAGGCTATCAATCATATGGAAATCAGACCTGACCGATAAAATGAAACGTAGTTTCTTCCAGGCAGCGGTTGTATCGATACTGCTGTATGGATGCACTACTTGGACGCTAACTAAACAGCTGGATAAGAAGCCAGACGGCAATTACACAAGAATGCTGCGAGCAATATTGAACAAGTCCTGGCGGCCACACCCCACAAGGCACCAACTATACGACCACCTACCTCCCATCACGAAAAATATCCATGTTAGACGAACCAGACACGCAGGACACTGCTGGAGAAGTAGGGGCGATTTCATAAATGATGAACTCTTATGGACCCTCACATATGGCCGGGTAAAAGCAGGACGACCATCTCGAACATACATACAGCAGCTATATGAGGATACGGGATGTAGCCCTGAAGATCTGCCAGAGGCGATGAATGTTAGGGAGAAGTGGCAAGAGAGGGTCAGGGATATCCGTGCTAGCGGCACGACATGATGATGATGATGTTGATTATCAATAACAATAGTTTCTGGTTAGAGGCAGAAGAATCCATTTAAACAACACCGCCACGTTTGATGAAGGTTTACTAAAAGCGAAACGGTTTTACGTTGACTTTCCTTAATAAGTCCTCACTTTTAGATTACTTTGTTTTTCTATTTTCCTAATATATATAAATATATATATACATATCTTTAAGAAAAACAAAAACCGGTCACATTAGGGTAATAAACTTATCTCCATCCTGTTATGAGCATTGATATGAATCAATTTCCCCAAAAATAATCGGACTTCTTCAGATCTAATGGATAAAATAATTATCGTCAGAACAGATACAGGAAGGAAGAGTGGGAGGTGGTAGAAGAGGGGTGAAGAGTTTTCTCCCCATTTACCCACTTCCGGTTTTTCTGTTTTTCTTTTTTATATTATTTATTACCGGTTGGAATCACAGTAAATTAAATTTTTAAATTTTTAAATTCTAAATACATTTCAACGTAAAACTCCAGATTAAATAATTATTTTGGGAAGTACAACATTCCTTGATAACCTTACGTAAGGATTGCCGTAATACTTATCTTAAATTAAATTCAATATTTAAAATTCAAAATTGGAATTCAAAATCTATATTCGTGACTATTGATTCAGTTACCCTTCCATTGAAAAGTACGTACACATTACATGGTATCTTCCCATTTTTTTTATTCATTTCATTTCAAATCTCAACTAATTGCTTTTTTCTTTTTTTTTATTAAATATTTTCTATGATATTTGTCTATAATTTAAATCTATACCTATGTCTACATCTACTTATTAATTGACATCGCTGATTTAATAATTTTTCAGCGTCTGGTATATCATTATTTGTATTTTTTATTCTTGGCATGGGATTACATCTACTATCAAAGCATTTGGGAGTATTCAACTTTTTCAATATGGACCATTGAATCTCAGAGGTCAAACCTTTATTTTTCAAACTCCAAAATTGTTTAGTTAGGGCTGTTTGTTTTTTATGATGTTCATGGGAGAAAGAAAAAATATGATTATAGTATACAGACTTCCATTTCGTCGACAAAATCCCTATATGAGTTTTTCTTTCCATAACATATTCTTTTGGGTAGATGATTCCTTTGTATACTACATTATCAAAATTACATAATTCATTCATGGGACAATTCATTCGAGTTTTACAATTACATTCGTTTTGTTTACTATTATTATTATTATTATTATTCTTTCGGTCATGAAATTCCATAATTATCTCTTTATTAAGATTATTGATTATTTGAAAAATATTTTTCGTGCAGGAGTTACTAATTTTTAACGTTTTTCTGTCAAATATTTTATGTAGTATAATATTATGTTTAAAGTGCTTATCTATTAATTTCAAAAAAATATTTACCTACATTTCTACATGCAAATCAACAAAAAGTGGGGTTAAACCATATAATTTTTCTTTTACTATTTTTTTCTGTACTTCTTATTTTCTTTATTAATATTATTAGGTATATTTTTTTTCTTGGTAGATAAACTCTTCCTTAAAACCCCTATTTTTAAGGGCATCCTTATATATCTTTCTACTTTCTGGAAATATTTTCTCGTTAGCTGATAAATTCCTTATTCTCAGTTTTACTGAGTTAGGGACTTGTTTAATATGGTATATATACATATATATATATATATATATATATATATATATATATATATATATATATATATATAAGCTTGTTGCGATGATAAAAATGGTTCAGTTTTGTGCCTGTTTATTTTATCCAATACAATGAGTATATATATATATATATATATATATATATATATATATATTCTAGATTTTTCTCTGGCACTTTTGTCCAATACTATATATATATATATAGTATTGTACAAAAGAGACAGAGAAAAATGTTTGTTTGGTTTTTGGCTTGGGTCTTATAACCTTTGTGGGTTATTTAATGTCAAATCCATTTTTAAACAAATAAACAGTTCTATTTCAAATTTTTCAGTTTAACGTAAGTACACATTTAAAATGCCAAAACAGTCCTATTTCAAGCAATTTAGTTTAGCATTAGTACGCAGTTTAGGTCTCAAAACTGTCCTATTACAAGCAATTCAGTTTAGCATAAGTACACAGTTTAGTTCAATTTGAGCCGTAGATAGGACCCTTTCAGGTGCTACCACTCCGGGCCAAAGTGGATCCGGGAATGATGGCAATGAAAGTGTACTCTGCATTCCCTAAATTTCCAGCATCACTGGAACCTCACCATCAGATTGTTTAGTGCCATATCCAGATTATTCATTGGGGGGATCTTACTCCTCAGCAGAGAATAAGTCAGTGCATTCAACAGCCCCAGCCGACTGAGCAAAGAAAAAAATGAACCATATATCAACCTTATTCGAGGGTGACTCGCAGGCTCCCTTTTCAATAGCTACCACACCGAGGCGTAGGGGAGGTCGCTACTTCTTTACCTGGATTGCTCCACTTTACCCTTGATCCTTACCTTATAATGCTGAGTGTTATGCATGGCGGCATCAAGTATCATTTTTGTGTATTTGATATAACTCGACATGGGATTGAACCAAGGTCTCCCGGACTGTTGGCGAACCCTCAACTCATTGGAGCCAGTGGTCCATATATATATGTATATACGTATATATATTTCTCTGTGTGTGAGTGTGTGTGTGCATACATATTGATCGAACGATCAACTGATTACGATATAAGATCGGCAGAAGTCAATATTTGTGTTACATGTGACTTTTAGCGCATGATCGAATCTCATTTATTATTTGTATGTTTTTAAGCAGTGATAAAACGTAAATTTCAACTAACACTTAATATAAACAAAACGAAGTATCCGGCAAGGATTCCGTTCGTTAGTAATGAATAGTGCCCCTAATTGGAGTGTGAAGGTCAATAAACAAACTATTGAACGAAATGGGCCGCCGTGTATCAACCTTCTTTGTGTTTACGTTTTAATTCCTTGTCGCTTCATTGAGTCTAACAGGAAAGAAACAAAACATTTTTATGCCAAAGCCAGTAGTGACACAAAACCTTTCATAAAAACTGATCGATATCGAATTATGGAAAACTAACTTACAGTAAAAGATGTAGAAGTCTAGCGGGACCCGTGGAAATTTTACGAGACGAAAACAAATCAAGGGAAGCTATTTAAACAAGAAATGATGGTTCACAATTATATGTAAATCCTACAGTTCCCTTTGAAATAAATAGTGCTAAAATAAAAAATTACAATCTATATACAACTAATTACTAATTACATTTTAGTTGGTAGGATTTGGTTGAATTTTATTCGAGCAAAACTACCAGATCAATATATAGTCGGTATTATATTTTGAGGATAACCGTATTGCAGATAGCGAGGAAACCACGAAGCTCCTTTTCATCTTTCCTCTTCAGCCTTTGACAACACGTTGTTGGATCAGAGCTCATCGGATCCTTGGAAGTAATCAGATATTCCATTCATCAGTAAAGAATATTACATATGATGCAATTTATTGATGGGTAGATGAAGTTAGCAAAAGGGAAATTCTACCAAGGTTGAACACCGTGTTTGATTTAAGGAAGCAACGTCTATGTACAGGACTCGGACGAAAAGTATGGAATAATTTTTAAAGCATTTCTTTTTGTCTGATTTGTCCAATTTGTGGAAAAAAAACATAGATATTTCGTTTCATGATTAGCTCAATTATTCCAGCACTTTTTTTTTATTAAAATTCAACCCAATCTGAATGAGGAAGAAAAGAAACGACAAATAATCTAGGATTTGCTTAACGCTGAAACTTTGCCCCTTAGAATTTCCAAAATGATTTTAATTTCTTTATGGCCTCCATCAAGCAAACACTATAAGAACCTCGATGACGCTGTATGGGATGATTTAGAAAACAAAACAAACGGAACATCCGATCGAAAAATTGGTTTGCTTAAGCAAGAATAGAATAAAATGTCTGAAGGATTTATTTTGAAGGGAGGCAAATCATTTCGAAAGCGTGTTGATAAAATAATTGAAAAAATGGCGGCCTTATTGAGTAAATTTACTATATTGTGTCTATCTTTTTATTTTGTTGTTCAATTTTTAGAATGAAAATTAATCTTGTTTTATAATAGAGTTGTTTATTACTAAATTAGAATATTCCTATTTTTGCCGCCTCCCTCCCTGAACAAGAATATCCCAATTGATTGGCTGCGGTCAGGAAATATAGAAGAATATCTCACTCTGTCTGGGATGTGAATAAGAGCGGAAGAATATTTGACTTGGCTGCGGGAAGGTTATGTGTACTAGCATAACTTTCAAATTATGTGTATTGCTAAAAAGGGAAGAAAAATTTATAGGCTCATAAGAATGCGGTAATTTTCTTTTGAGATAAAGTATTGTTAGAAACTATGATTCGAGGAGCTTTTAAAATCTCCAGGCTGGTATTTTTACCGGCGAAGTATTGCCACTTGGGATATCTAGCTGCCCCTCGGAAGAGCTGGCCGTGAAACTCTCCAGGAGCAACGTCTCTACCAAATTCTTCCTGTTTCAGCCGGAATACAGAGGAAAAAGACAAATGAGAATAACCGTATGCAACGCCCCATTACACATAAACGGAGACGTACCCGCTGCTTACCTAAACGCATACGGCATCGTGGCACTGGTAACGCCAGTAAGATTGGTGGATGGGACAGCACACGGGGACTACGTCCTCAACATGTGCATGAATATGGAGTGCTTCCCGGCCGTGTCATACATCATTATTTAGAAGGACTAGCGGATGATGGTAGTAGTTGAGGGAAGGAGGCCACTCTGCTGGTCCTGGAAGCACTAAGACATCTTGCCAGGAACATAAAGACATCCGACAACAACAGCAACAACAATAACAACAACACCAAAGACAAAACCATCAGTCCAACCACCAATCCAGCTCGGGAACTTGGGGACGATCCAAACAATCCGGAAAAAGATGGACCCTGGTTATCGGGAAAAAGAAACTTTCAAATAAAACAGCAACAACAACAACCAAATCAACTACAGAATCATCACCAGCAGCAGCAGCAACAGCAACAACAACAGCAGCAGCAGTTAGAACAACAACAGAAACAACAACAGCAGAAAAAACAGCAGAAAAAAACAGCAGAAAAGCCAGCAATAGAAACAGAAACCGATTTTTACCGAATCAACTCTTTAAAGAGACCCTCGCCAGAACATTCACACCCCAAGATCCTCAAAATTGCCACAGAACTAAATTGGTTTCAGCTGAAAAAAGCTCCCCCAAACTTTTAGAGGTGGCTTTGTGCTCTGCGCAGGCTGAAGAGCTTTCAGCAGACTTTCAACTCCACAGGGCATTTAAGCCACTCCTGGACTTCAAAAAGTCCATGAGAAAAAAACTATCCAACCCTTATTTGTTCAGGAGTACAGCTTTCTTTGCTCGGCTAAAAGCCGCTAAAGGGTGTGTGGCGTTTCCTGAATAAGACCAGTCGGGCGGACAAAAGGTTGGAGGAGTTGGAACACCCCTCCCTCAAGAAAGCAATCTCATTCTTTTCAGGGTGGGGCCCTGTCTATGTTAACCCTTCTTTTAGACATCGGAGGTGTTTCCAGATATAGCCGAGTAACTACTGAGCTCGGCATTGGCTCCCTTAGACATGCCGTCGGCATCCTCACCCCGAGGATTTCCTAGCCATCGTCGACTGTGAGTTAAGTAAGTGGATTTGATGGATCTAAGCTATGCCACTTTGAATGCGAGGTGAGTGATGGATCCAAGCAAGTGGACGTGCTTGCTTGGTGAACTCTCAAACCTCAGTGTGAATGTTGCTACAGTGCAGGAGACTCACTTCATTTGCACCGCAGACTATCGAGTGCAGGAATATGACTATATCGTCCTTTCAGCATACGGCAGCCGAAGCAGTGTTCGGGTCTCTCTGCTAATTGGACGCAGCCTTAATACTGATGTAAAACCTGTTCTTACAGATGATAGGGGGGCAACTTGTTACGGCCAATGTAGCCACGGTTTATGCGCCCAATATCGCTACAGAGAGGGTTTCCTTTATCGGTGATCAGCGTCTTACCTCGACGATCCGAAAGGGATACTTTTAATGAGTGACTGGAATGCAATCCTTGATCCCAAGTTTGACTGTTTCGGAAGAGGTGCGAAAGGGCCGGGAAGGTGTGAAAGCAGCCTGATCGATTTTATAGTTCTCCATGTCTTGGTGGAGAGGTTTTATCTGGATCACCCATGGAGGGAGATGTGGACTAGATAGTTTTCCATCTGTCTCTGCCAGATCTTACTTTGACCGACTTTTAGTTAGAAGAGCTGAAATTGATTTTGTTACGTGTCCCACGTTCCCGTATGTAGAGCAGACTGACCATAGACTTGTAAGTGTCAGTCTGCGTCTAGATAATAAGCCTAGTCTGGCCGGCTACTAGAAGTTCAATATCTCCTTACTGGAGATACGGGACATCTGGAACTGGCTGGAATCCCTAATTCAGGGGGCATCAGTGGGAAACCATTACTCGGAATAGGTGGCTGGGATCTCTTAAACAGAGGATTAGAGATTTCGCCATCAAGTACGGTCGCAAACTCAACCTAGATAGGATCAAGGTGGCAAAATCTTTAGAAGATTAGCTTTCCCGGGCCGTGGATGAGGGGGAATTCCCCAACTGTAGATTTAGCTTGACAGGACCTTGAGCATGAGACTAGCTAGTGCTACGAGGGGTACGTACTTAGATTTAGGATAAAAAGAGTTCCCAACGAAGCCATGAAATGCAACGCGTTTGCGCGTGAGGAAGAAGTATGATGGTATCTGCTTAGAGTCAAAATTAGATGAAATAGAAAACGCTTGGACCTCATAACATTCGACAGAAGGTGGGTGCTTGCAACGATCCTGGTCGTACGAAACGGGGCAATGTTGGAGTCATTCTTCCTTCCTTTTCCTGCGCATGGCTACTACAGGCAGTATGAAGATTTTGTCTCCCTATTTTCCTTATTAGCAGTTAGTTGTGAGTCATTGGGACAGTCATCTCGTTGTTAGCCTCCATTCTTTTTTCGTACCATAAACCTCGATCCAGCTGCACTTTTCTGAAGATCTCGGAATTTCATTATCATATTCTAATGTCTGGAACCCAAATTAGTTCCCCGCATCGCATCCCACTATGCATTTCTTTTGTTCCATTAGTTTAGTTCCCTCCCCCATCAAGGAAGGCTTGGCTTGTTTTCGGTCCCCTCAGGTACTGGAAAAGTAGGCCTTCATATTATAGACGGTGGGTAGGGGAGGGTAACCAAACGGGTTTTTCTTTTGTTCTATTTTGATTTCTTTTTTCGTTTTTTTTTCTGCCATCCCCATCATTTTCATCAAATGTATATATATGATATTTTGTTGGAGGTGCCCGTGGTGTAATGGTTATCGTCGTAGGAAATGGACACGGTGACACAAGTTCAAAACCTGGACGAGGCTGATTGCATTTCACATAGCACTGATATCCTTGGGAAAGGTGTGGATCCAATTATTCTCCCTCCAGCTATGGGTAAATCGTAGGGCAGACTGATTCTTCAGCCTCGGCGAGGCAACTAGTCTAGGAGAAGGAAAACTCTGAATTCAAACCTGCTTAGAAATTGACCTTGTGTCATATCCTGCCCGAGCGGAGGGGTTGGGTAAATATGGATATATATGATATTTTGTAAATAAAAATCATGCATTCTCATCCGGTTTTTTTTTTTAAATAGGGCTTTTCAAATAGAGCAAATGCGGTACTTTGGTGGCTATGGCATGCCTGGTGAAGGATGATGGCGATTATTGTATTGTATTGTATGAATTGGTGGCCAATGTAGTTAGGTAAGGACTCCTTAGTTTCATAGTCAGACAAGACTGCTCTCTTTCCACTCCCCAATAAAAAAAACTTCGTTCTCCGTTTTCTCTAGAATTATTTCATCAAAACCTTTTTGGAAATAAAGCTGATACATATTCGTGGGGGCTTCAATAAGTTTCCAGACTTTTTTGTACAGTCATTTAAAATTATCGGAGACTCTTGAAAATTCGGTATGTTATGAGATAACTCACCAATTCTTATGATTTCAGGTTCAAATTAACAGCTACAGTAGCAATTGGAATACACCCTACTAAAGGCTGATTGTCACAGCTGGTAAATTTCAAAAATGCAATCTGGAGGTGAGGACACTTTAGAAGAACGATATGCAATAAAATTCTGTTTTAAACATGGAAAAAATGCGACAGAAACGTATGGAATGCTTCAGACTGCTTTTGGACCATCTTGCATGAATCGAGCATCGGTTTTTTAGTGGCATACGAGATTCAAGGAAGGCAGAGAGTCTTTGAGGGGTGATGAGAGGTGCGGGAGGTGTAAAGAAGTCAATACACCAGAGTTGATTGGCCAAAGGGTTAGGGTTAGGGTTACTAAGTTTTAAGAGGCAAACTCTCTTCAAATCGGGTCAGTGGCATTTTACCAAGACAATACACCAGTCCACAATTCCATCCTTGTCACAGAGTATTTGACCAAGATGGGCATCAAGACAGTTCTTCCCCTAGCTTTAGTCCAGACCTTGCTCCCTGTGACTCTTGGTTATTCCCTTAGCTCAGGGGCTGTCGTTATGAAACAATTGAGGAGATGAAAGAGGCTATGACGGAGGTCACTGACACGCTCACACAAGATGACTTCCATGGGGCCTTTCAGACGGTTTTGGAACGGTACCACAAGTGCATTGCAACCGGAAGAGTTTACTTCGAAGGGGACTAGAGTTTCATGTGTGTACTATCAATAAAAGTGCCCATACGAAAAAAAGTCTGGAAACTTATTTAATGATCCTCGTAGGTCCCCACCCCAAACAATGCAACAGTTGCACTGCTTTTTCTGATATGTATGGTCTTCTTATATAATTTTTTCTGGGTGACTTTCTTCTTGATGCTAGTGGTTCTGTAACTTATATGATGAATGTTTGATATTTTCAGTCTTTTTTTTTCGGTGCTTGGTTGAGGATAATTCATTTATGATTGCCGGTAGGATTATAATATTTGGCAATCGTTATTTTATTTTGAATTATAAATGTTTCGTTTTGCTCTTTTAATTGAAGCATAGTTTCGAGTTCAATCGCGCCATTATGTTCACTTTCGGACTGATACGCTTGGAAAAGGCATGAACCTCCTAAACTTGTCAATCAATTGGCTTGATTTTACCACTCATGTTTTTCTTTTTATAAGGATGGTTAGGGCATTAAATAACCTACGTAAGTGGATATCCCAATGGACAAAGCGAATCTATTCTTTTGTTGCATCTGCGGGTGTCAAAACACCATAACTAATAATGTGTCTTCCAGAAGATCTATCCCAAGACGAATAGGGTGTGTGTGTGTGTGTGTGTGTGTGTAACACATCGATGACAGACATAGTAGAAAAATGAATAGAGTACTCACAGTTGACTTGACTAGAACATTTATTTACAAGGACAAACACACATTGGATGGTACCCAATACATTTATCAATATGGGTTGAGCTGTGTGTTAGAGCTCCCTCGGGAAAGGGTAAATTAATTCCACATTTGTTTTCCCGGATTTGAAGTTATCCTTCGTTCACGCTGCCACTCGTAATCTCGACCCCTTCTCGCATATTTACACGAGAACTCAAAACAGTATGGGTCAAAAGGGAGGGGGTAACTCCGCCTTAAACAGAATAGGTTTTAGCTCCCTTTGACCGTGAGATCGTCCTAACACTCACTTTTAGTGAAAATCAGAACTCTACATGAACTGATAAACATTTTCCGGTAACTTCTTTTGCACTTTCGTTTTTCATTCTTTGAGAAGACTGTATAGTTTCTTTTAGATTCTTGATATGAGACATTCTGTTACTCTGGAGAAATTCTTAATCTGTATTGCTGTTTTATTTTGTTCCTGGTAATCTTGCAACTATTCTAGCCTTAACATGGTTAGGTGTTATCTTTTTCTTATGGTAATTTACCCATGCACGCATGGACTCTCCCAGCAATAAATAGCAGCAAGTACTTCTCTTTGGTAAAAGTTCATATTCCAGCAGACAGCCCTAACAGTCGGACCGAACTGTTTCACTGGTAACCCTGTCATTTGTATCTGTTGTATTGCTGCCTTTGTTGATATATTTGTTTAACTCAATTCCTTTCTTGTGTCTTTATTTTTGCCCCCTAACAAGGCCACAACAACTTGGCGACGAGGACCCTTAAGGACCCTTGAGGACCCCAAAAGGACTACGTTGAAATTGTCAATATTGGTTCAACATTGGACCCACGAAATTCTTTTTTTGTCACACTTTATTCTACTCAACAGTACTTGGCAAATCAGAAAAGGAAACCGAACAAAAATGAGGGTAATTCACTTACACTGAAATTGAATAAGAACCACTAAACTACGAGAATGCACTTAATTCTCAAATATATAATTATCAAAGTATGAAATTTTGATTGGGAGAGGATATATATACACACAAACACACACACACGATAAAAATAAGTGGAAAAGTATATAAACCAACTCTGACAATGGATTGAAAAAAGAACTTCCTCAGACTGAAAATTAGTTGCTCTAAAGTTCAGTAATTGAGGAAATTGATAAAAATATAAAAGGAAGAAAGGGAAGAGAAATAGGTATTGGTTAGATTGATGGATGCAAGGGTTATTGGTTTTGACTGTTACTATATAAGCAGATGGCCCAGGCTGGGCACTGTCAAGTATATAAAGTTCAGCAGAGATTTAACCAGCAGAGATGGATTAATTTCAGTGAGAAAGACAAAAATAGGAGGAGGAGCTGATTCTGTGAAGGATAAATGGAAGGAAGTAAAATGCAGAGATAGATATATGTCAGTGGTAAAGGCAGAGGTTTCAGGCATATCCCATTTCATCAAAGACTTTGACTATATTTGAATATCTAAAGGAAAAAAGGAAAAAGAACATGATCTAAAAATATGGTAATTTTGTGGGAAAAGAATGTCTTACTTTGTGATTCCCTGAGTGAGTAAGAAATGAATTTTTTTTAATAACGTTATTATCTCGTTACAGTTCAAATTAACAATTATAAATTGACGCATCATAACTAAAAAAAAAAAAAATGGTATGAATATAACAAAAGATTTTACAAAGAGGCTGCGACTTGATCTGGTATTCCAGTGCTGTCACGGAAAACCAACAAAGTTGGGTTGTATTGAAAGATATTGCTGGCGCACAGTGGCTGAGTGGTAATGATGGATAGGCGCCGAAACATTGCCTCACCTTAGTGTCATTATCCGATTTAGAGTTTCTTGGCTGCTTGACTTTTGTTTCCATTGCAGCCGCATGTGTAAGTAATATCATATATAAATGTATGAATATTTTCTAAAAAGCCCAAGGTACTCAGAGGAAAAATCTAATATCATATATATATATAGAGAGAGAGAGAGACAGACAGACAGACAGACAGACAGAGAAGGAGGGACTAAGAACGTCCAGATGACAAGATTGACTAGATAATTGAAAAGATTCCCGGAGAACTGAGAAGACTTGCTGTCACTTGGAATCTAGTACCCTCGTGAAAACTAGTAAAAATTTATAATAATAATAATGATAATGATAATATAAATATCAACGAGAATCAATAACAGAAAGAAAAGGAGTATCTATTCACTGGGATTCTAAAAAAAAACAAACATGAACAAGTTTAAATCCATCATGTTCGATTTTCATTAGTTTAAACTTGAGCAGTAAAAAGGAATGGAAGGGAAACAACTTGAGCAGTAAAAAAGAATCGATCACCTCCAGCTGGATATACAAAAAGAAGGGCTTGACATTCGAAAACAAACAGAAATCAGATAACAAAAAGTCCAAGAAATTCTACTTCAAACTCAACTAAAGCAAAGAAATTTGCTTGAGCTGGTAAACAGGGGTAAAATTAATGAAAACCACAATGCATTCTTACAAAACACGATCTAGGCTGCAATAGACGATTTTATATTATCTCCCGACGAGGATATAACCTTCACCTCTAGATCTAAGGATTGATACGCCACAGATTTTGTGAATTGGGCAGATTCCATTAAAGTTCACCTACTACTTCGAAACTAGGCACCACAGAGCACACCAAATTTGTGAACTATATCTTACCCTGTAAAACAAGTGAACAGACATTTGAAGTGGTTAAACTTCTTACAGAACTTTTTAGTCCTAAGACTGCACTCTTTCAAAATAGATTGAAGTCTATGAATATAAACCAGAAAGGATAGGAAAGATTACACTACATTCACGTCGGTCGTCAACAAGCATTACGACGATTTCAAACTATCAGAATTGAGAACAAATAATTTTAATTTGCTCAATAGCTCGGTAAAAAAAAACCAAATCAGATGAACAGACTGGTTAAACATTAGGAAATTATTATGATGTTAATTTGGGGTTTGTAAAGACAAATACTGAATAACATCTAACAATAAAAGGGTTTATTAGGCTGGTAATAACAAGGTACAAATGTTGCGTGAGTAGTAAGACTAGCTCAGCGTACTGCCCTATGTCAATTGATAGGCAGCCAAATCGGCCTTAGATCTGACACCCAATAAATCAAATATCCCATATACTGATCTGAAACCAACAATTGATAAATTCCTTCACACAAAATGGCAACAACAATGGAACAATAACATCCACAATAAACTTTTTCAAATTCAGCCCACCTTAGGAGCATCAAGAAAATCAAGAAAAGAACAAGTTGTTATATCCCGATTGCAAAATGGTCATACAAGGCTTACTCACTGTTTCGTTTTGAAACAGGAAACACAACCACAGTGTTCAACCTGCCAGACAACTTGCACGGTTAAACACATTCTTAAAGAATGCAAAACTTTCGCGGTTATCAGAAAACGATTTTTCTAAGTAAATAACTTAACCGATCTGTTCGAGAACGTCAAAGTAGATGACATTCTGTCCTTCTTGAGAGAGACACAGTTGTACCAAAAAATATGACAACTTAAAACTGGTTAATCTTGTGCAAACAAATGAAATCCTGCTAATAGAAAATTCTACCTACCTTAATATTCGTTTTGAAATCTTTGGTTGAATATGTATGTATACAGAGACAGAATTTGGCATTGAATGACCTACAAAGTTTGATATGCCATAAAACCCAACCAACCAACCAACCAATTGATAGGCTTCTACTTATTCTTCATTCATCAACTCCATGAGCAGAACAGTTCACTTTCAAGAGGGGTAGAAGGTTTCCTACACAACAAAAATACACGCAATTACAAATCTTAAATCAAAATATAAAATATAGTTGGATTCTAGGTCTGAGTTGACAATCCTAAATCAACACACTTGGAAAAATTCGGGAAAACCAACCTTGCTAAGCTACAATGAAATGACTAGATCCGTGATATGGGAGAAAATCAAGTTTGAGGGAAAACTTATCACAAATCTAACTTTTCAAAGAAGGACGTTAAAACTAAAAACGTTCGTATTAAAGAATACAGAAAATTTAATCGGCACCGGTTTCAAATTGAAGGAATCCAAATGCGAACTCTTTAGGGAGAAGATTAAATAGTTGGTACATATGATCAACAAAGTCGGCAGAAGGCCAGACAAAGAACGGGCTGCCGCAATTAAAGACATACCAGCTCCCGAAAAAGTCTCTTCCTTACAAAGTTTCCAGGACAGGCAAACTACTCCCACTAAAGTAAAAATACGATCACCGGATGGAGACACAGAATACTATGACATTGTAGCAGGAGTACTACAAGGGGACACGCTGGCCGCGTACCTCTTTATCATTTGTCTAGACTACGTACTTACAACATCGATTGACAAAATCAAAGAGAATGGCTTCGAACTGACGAAGAAAAGAAGCAGAAGATACCCCGCAACAACAATTACCGACGCCGACTACGCCGATGACATAGCGATACTGGCAAATACACCTGACCAAGCCGAAACACTTCTGCATTGTTTGGAACGAGCAGCAGCAAGCATAGGCCTCTATGTTAATGCACACAAAACGGAATACATGTGCTATAACCAAACGGGGGACATCTCCACTCTAGAAGGAACCCCACTTAAACTAGTAGACAAATTCACGTACCTAGGAAGCAGCGTCGAATCAACCGAAAAGGACATCGAAACGAGGCTAACGAAAGCATGGATAGCTATCGATAGGCTATCGATTATATGGAAATCAGACCTGGCCGATAAAATGAAACGCAGTTTCTTCCAGGCAGCGGTCACATCGATACTGCTATATGGATGCACTACATGGACGCTAACAAAACGGCTGGAGAAGAAACTAGATGGCAATTACACAAGAATGCTGTGTGCAATCCTGAACAAGTCCTGGCAGCAACACCCCACAATACACTAACTGTACGGCCACCTGCCTCCTATCACGAAAACTATTCAAGTTAGACGAACCAGACATGCAGGACACTGCTGGAGAAGCAGAGATGAACTCATAAGAGATGTACTCTTATGGATCCCCACACATGGCCGCGCAAAAGCAGGGCGACCAGCTCGAACGTACATTCAGCAGCTATGTGAGGATACAGGGTGTTGTCCTGAAGACCTACCTAGGGTGATGAACGATAGGGAGGAGTGGCGAGAGAGGGTCAGCAGCACAATATGATGATGATGATGATGATTTATACCTAATATGCATAACTCACATGCTTCTTTGTACCATAGCGATGATATGACTATGTGTGAAACGTACATCGAATGTCCTTAAAGATAGAACATAGGAATCTCGAAATTCGAAAAACACGTAACGACTTCTCAGTTCAAGTCCGAAACTTTCTATTACCTTTGAGTTTAAAGGTTCTTCGACATAAGGAGAGAGATACACATTCTTTCAATTCTGGCTTTTTCATCTGCACCCCCACCCAATTTTATGCGACACCAACCCAAGGCCTCAGCGAGCAAGCGTAAGTCAACCCTTCTCGTTCGGTGTCCAGTTCTCAACTCATCTAACTTTCTTCAAAATTCCCCAAATCCTTCGCGCGCTTCCGGTGCGTGACGTCATTCGCACTTGCTAGCCCCGTTTTCCATCTGGGCTATTGTGACATCTCTGAGTGACACGTCTGCTCCTCGAGCGTGTGCGTGAACACCTGTGTTAATGTTGCACCAAAGTAACCCATGCATTGAGCCGATAGGTTCTCAGCCTAACTAAACCCAAAGGCATAAAACGAAATCCCTCGGTCATTATATTACACTTTAATGAAAAATGACGAAGATTGGGAGTAGACACCTGAATGCCTAGAAACACTCTTCAAAATAAAAGAATTCTTGACTTCGGACTTGTTTCTCAATCAATACAACCCAGCACTGGACATTATATTTGCCAGCGACACCAGCTCGTATGGCATTCAAGGATGTATTCTGCACAGGCTGCCAGATGGATCTCACAAACTAGTTGCTCACGCATCGAGAACATTTCTTCCTGCGGAAAAGAACTCCTCCCAAATTGAGAAGGAGTCGTTAGGGATTATTTTTGTTATATAACATATGACCTGAATTTTCGGTTCGTTCCTGATGACCCCGTGTGCTTTGACAAGCTATCACACTGTGATGAGTAAACAGGGTAGCATGATCAGGGCATTCGGATATAATAGGTGTGTAACCGAAAAGAGACCGCTTGTGTAGAACCACGCGGTCAGATTTAGACAGAGTGTGGAGAATCGCAGTTGAGCGTGGGACACGCTGCCGATCAGATCGTCTCTGACGAGCACGCAAGGCGGTGCAAGCGTTGGCTGATCCCTGGCTCCTGGAAGAAGATATAGGAAGAAGTCCTCTCTCCGAGTATATGTCTCTCCATCCATCTCTCACACACCACAGAAACATCAACCCTTTCGAGAATAAAGTGTTAGATATATATTTTTTATAAAGAATTGTGTTCTTTCGTTCATTGGTGTTCGTAAATTATGTTTGTATTAGTATTACGTTGATATAACATTTTCGCATTAACGAATTTTCACCTGTACATTCAGGGTAGACACTTCCCATTGCAGACGGATCATAAATCATTGCTTACTCTCTTCAATTTAAAAAAAAGGTTTGTCTGTGAATTCAGCCAAAAAACTGCGGAGATGAGGAACAATCATCTTAAATTATAACTTTAAAAATGAATTCCTACCGTCTAAAAAATTCTGTCATCACGATGGACTATCCAGATTAATCCCCAAAACAGGGAACCTCTTGAAGATACTGTAATTGTTTCTCTTCGAACAGAAGGACATGTAAAACTGCATTATGCAACACAGCAATAGAACTCCCTGTAACTCTATACGAAATCAATCAAGAATCACTAAACGAAGAGGTTATCAGACAAACCAAAACCAAAATTTATGAAAAGGACCAATGTTATATCGTCATCTACAGCGTCATAATGACACAATAATTAAACAGACGAACGAAGACTTCTTTACAAATATATGTACCTCTCACTTTATTTGTAAGGGTTCGAAAAGGGTTACTCGAGGTTTTCGTGTGAGAGGGAGTTGGAGACCGAACAGAAACTACAATATTTTGACCTCCACTCTTATGGCCGTCAGCGTTGTATCTTTCTCGTTCTCCTGATGCTCAACCGGAGGCCCAGCGGCTCACTCTGCCGTGTGATGGTTTTCTTTACTGCATCTTATCAGCAACTTCTCTGGATCCCAACTCATCAGGGCCCCAAGGCCCCTTCGGCCTGATGTGGCTTTCCCTACCACTACTCGTCTATAACTCCGTCTCCAACTGTAACTCTGACTTCTGTCTTGACTTATATAATAGTTCAACACCCACTCAATAGCCTACTCGATCTTTGGAATGGCAAGATTGATCGTCATCCAGCGGAAATAACTGTCATGCAGTTCACAGGTTACTCTCTTCCGGTGCATCAGTCTATGAGTGTACCATGGGAATTTTTTACCTCGTCCCATTTCATCCGCCAATTTCCGCCCACGCGATTTCCTCTCATAACTGCCATTAGAATGTGTCACTTCCTTCCGCTGTATCACCTTGGAATGACATTTTTGGCCAGGTCAAAGGCCAAAATACAACACCAACAGACTTCAGATATTTTCTCCCGATGCAACGAAGTATTGCTATATAGTGAGCCAGTCGTCATTCCCACAACACTACAAAGGAGAATCCTGAAAGATTTTCCATGCTGGCCACCCAGGGTTAACAAGGGATAACAAGCCTTATGCCCAGTTATATGTACTGAATAAAGATATTGAAAACATCGTAAAATATTGTAAAGGCTGTGCCTTGGTAGCTAAGGCACCCCAATCAAATATAGCCCTTTGCCTTAAACGGACCGACTACATATAGACTTTGCAGGTCCGGATTCTATTATTGTTATATATTGATCCTTGACTGAGGCGCCAATCAAGAGATGCACCTGTGTAAATAAGCGGACGAAGAAGCGGAAGCAAGTGGACGTTATGAAAGAAAATAGGCAGGTGCCAGCGGCAGTTGAGTTAGTTGACGATAGGAAGGCCAAAGTGAGGGCCAGCTTGCAGACTGGGGGCTGTGGCCCTCAGCAATCCCCCCTCCCGGTTGAGCAACCCCAGCCAAGATGCGGAAAAAGTGCTCAGTGGGTTCTTGAAGATAACGCAGCATGCAATGGTCAAGAGAAGAAGTTAGGTCATTATAGCAGTCTGTCCCTGTCTCTACCCATCTCTCACATACCACAGAAACATCAAGCCTTTCGAGAAAATTGAGTGAGAGATATATTTTTTTAAAGAAGAGTGTTCGTTCGTTCATTGAAGTTCCTAAATTATTTTTGATTATGTTCCTGCTTATATTTGTATTATGGCTATACAACACTATTTTATAGTAATTGATAGTTTTGCAAAATGGCCGGAAGTCCTTAGATGTAGAAATCCAACTGCAGAAGTTACTATGAATTTACTTTATAAACTGTTCACCAGATTTGGGGTACTTGATTGTCTAGCGTCCGACCATGGGGCACAATTTATATCCGGTGTCTTTAAGTATTTTTGTGTTTCCAGATCAGTCATATCACTATCGCCACATATCACTCAAGGTCCAACAGACTGGCCAAGCGCTTCGTTGACACGCTGAAAAGAGCCCTGAAGAAAGCAAGGAGCTCACCCACATGTAAAGCCCTACAACAGTTCAGTCAGGTGTATAGAATTACGCCCAACGACAATTACATCCGGTCGAGGTAATGTTTGCGCGTAAAATCAGGTGTGTTTTGACAAGCTACTCCCCAAATAAAATCCGGATGAACAAGCACTGTGCCCAAAAAACCCTACCAACCTGGAAAGAAAGTTTTTTTACCTAATGTTTCGTGATTGTAAATCGTTCTGGGAAATGGGTTCAATTAAGAAAAGAATAGGATATATGATCTACATAATTAAAGGATCCCAGTTTACTCACAAGGGATATTTGAATCAAATCAGAAAATTCCTGTCGGACAAGGTTGACAGCGGCCATCCTGAAGAGAAAGAAGCCAAGGATGTCATTTACGATACTTTTGACATAAAAATACCTCAAGCGGCACCGGGACAACCCCGTTTAAAGAGGAAAAAGAAAATGATAGACTTTATGGTCGTTAACCCAAAGAGTGTGGGTCATGGTAGTCTTTAGGGACGAAGTCATAAGCGACATACTCCTGTGGACCTCTTCACATGGACGAGCAAAGCCAGGACGAACAGCTAAAACCTATATACAGCAACTCTGTGCCAATACAGGATGTAGCCTTGTAGACCTACCGGGAGTGACGGACAATAGAGACGGGTGGAGGGAGAGAATCAGGGAGATTTGAAATGGCAGTGCGACAAGATGATGATGATGATCCCAAAGAGGAAAAGGTATTCAGGCTCCAGCGGAGATGATACTTACGAGGGGTGTCATGGTAATTTACCCATGCACGCATGAAATCTCCCAGCTAAAAATAGCAGCAGGTACTACTCTTCGGCAGAAGGCAATATTTCAGTTGACAGCTTTGAAAGTCGGACCGGATAGTCTACCTGGTAACCCTTTCATGGTGTAGTACTGCTCTTCGTTAATATATTTGTTTAACTCAATTCCTCTCTTGTGTTTATTTTCTCTGGCCCCTAACAAGGCTATAGCATATTAACTGTTTAAGGACAACTAATTTCTATATGTTGTCTTTTAACACTTTTCTCTAAGGACTATAAAAATACGTATCTCAATGCTGGTTGTTCTGTCTAAGACATTTTATCTAGCCTTCCTAATTTTGCCGTTCAATGTCTTTTTTCATTGAAATTTTCCGTATTCATTAATTTGTACGTTTACAAAGAAGGAACAAATTAATGTTATATAATTGCGGAAGGATCTTTTTTTATATTATCATTTTTCGTTTTATATATCTTATCTTTCGGTTTAGTTAGGCTTAGAACCTTTTGGCTTAGTGCATGGGTAGGTGCAGACATTGACGCAGGTGTTCACGCGCCCACGGAAAGGATGTGACAATCACAGATGTCACAATAAAAAAAAAAAACAGATAGGAAATGAGATTGGGGATGTGAAGGACGTCATGCCCGGAAGCGATGGGCTGAGATTCTAAGTGATTTTGAATAAAAGCAGTGAGTTGAGATTTGGACTTAGACGATGCGAGTTGATTTTTCGGACCTGGGTGAGGCCAGTTCAGTTTGTGGACTGCAGGGTGCGCACGCGCGTTGGTTGGGCCAGTGAGTTGAGTGCTGACGATGGACGAACAGTCAGCATAGAAAAATTGTGTCTCTCTCTCTTCGTGTCGAAAAACCTAAACTTAAAGAAGGTAATAAAAGTTCCGTACCTGAACCAAGAAAGTCGTCAGTGTTTCGCGTTTTTCCGATTCCTATGCGTATGAACATTCTATGAACATAATGAACGTTTTTACATATCCGTATATTTCACGTATTAATATATTGCTATGTTATAATTAATACAATTCATCAAATTTTCTTTCAAAGTTGTAAACGAGTTGTTTTTAAACATATTAAGATGTCCTTGACGAGCTCATACGTGAGGTACGCATGTGGACCCCTTCACATGGCCGAGTAAAGGCAGGGCGACCGGCTCGAACCTACATACAGCAGCTCTGTGTAGATACAGGGTGTAGGTTTGAAGACCTGCCGGAAACAATGAACGATAGGGAGTGGTGGCAAGAGAGGGTCAGGGATATCCATGTTGATGGCAGGACAAGATGATAATGATGAATGTGTCCTTATAACACGGGAATATGCTTGGTGTTATGGAAAAAATCATTATTAGATATTACGCTATATATATATATATATATAATGGTTTATGGTTATCATTAGCTCAGGTTAGTTTTGCCCAGTCGGATAGGGCTATAGAATACACACACTGCACTTCTGCTGAGGGTTAAAACCTTCCACCAAACGAGTGGCCTGGGTATGACAATCGGATGGTGAGGTTCCAGTAATGCCGGAATTCGAGAGAATGCTAAGTAGCCCCTCATTGTCATCGCTCACTGTTCCACTCTGACCCGGAGTGGTAGCACCTGATAGGGTCCTATTTTTTGGGTCAAACAGAACTAAACTATGCACTTATGCTAAACTGAATTGTTTAAAATTGGTCTGTTTTGATATATAAACTGCGAACTTATGTCAATATGAATTGTTCGAAGTAGACCTGCTTTGACATTTAACTGTGTAAGCAAAACTATACTTTTCTAAACTAAATTGTTTGAATTGAATATACTGAAATAGAAATGTTTTTGATAATTAGACTGTGTACTTGTGCAAAACGGAATTGTTTGAAATAGAACTGTTTATTTGTATTAAAATGGATTTGGCATTAAATAACCTATGAAGATTGATATGCCATAAAACCCAACCATCAAACATACCAACCAACCAACCAACCAACTAAGGTGAGTTATCATTAGCAAGGCGAATTAATGGTAGACCATTTTTTGCGGTATTATTAAATAGTTCCCAATATCAATGATAGAGCAGTTATATATATATATATATATATAGAGAGAGAGAGAGGGGTATCTGTGACACTGTGTTTCATGCTTTACAAATTAATCATACATTCATCAATATGATGAAGGCGTAAGGGTCTCAAACACCACCATGTAATATATATATATATATATATATATATATATATATATATATATGTGTGTGTGTGTGTGTGTGTGTGTGTGTGTGTGTGTATTTACGAGGATCAGTAAATAAGTTTCCATACTTTCTTCGTATGGGCGCTTTTATTGATAGTAAACTCATGAAACTATAGTCCCCTTCGAAGTATTCTCCTCCGGTAGCAATGCAATTGTTGTACTGTTCCAACAACTTCTGAAGAGCCCCATGGAAGTCCTCTTGTGTGAGCACGTCAATGATCTTCATCACCGCCTCTTTCATCTGCTCAATTGTTTCATAACGACAGCCTCTGAGCTTAGGGAATAACAAAATGTCACAGGGAGCAAGGTCTCGACTAGAGGGAGGCTGAGGAACTGTCTTGATGCCCACCAAGGTCAAATAGTCTGTGACAAGATTGGAGTTGTGGACTGGTGTATTGTCCCAGTGGAAATGCCACTGACCCGATTTGAAGAGTGCTGGCCTCTTCCAACCGAATCTCTTCTTGAACTCCCTTAAAACCTCAACATAGTAACACTAACCCTAACCCTTTGGCCAATCAACTCTGGTGTATTGACTTCCTTACTCCTCCCACACCTCTCATCATTCCTCACAAACTCCCTGCCTCCCTTGAATCCCTTATGCAACTCAAAAACTGATGCTCAATTCATGCAAGATGCTCTAAAAGCAGTCTGAAGCATTCCATACGTTTCTGTGGCATGATTTTTTCTAAAGTGTCAGATTGAATTTTTGAAATTCACCAGCTGTGTCAATCGGGCTTTAGTTGGTTGTATTCCAATTGCTGCTGTAGCTGTTGATTTGAAACTGAAATCATAAAAATTGGTCAATCATCTCAGAAGATGTATAGTAATAACATAGTGAATGTTCAAGAGTTACGACAATTTTTGATTCCTGTACAAAAAAAGTATGGAAACTTATTGAATTCAGCACGTATATTGTGAGCTCGAAGGAGTTCCAGTCTAATGACAAAGCCATGGTGAACTTAACCCTAATTGGAAAAGTTAATTCCAACAACAAAATAAGAGAAGGAATCTCCAGCATGATGTCTCAACTGAAAAGTCTAAGAAAAGTTAGTCTGAGATAAAACCTGCACTTTGTACAGACGCCTGTGGGGGTACAAAAGTGTAGTACAAGCGCACCCCACAACATTCTAACGTCGTACAGATACCCAGTTATCTTATCACCTAACGCATCTGGTAAATTCCTTTATCAGTATGTCTGAGTTGCATATATTCAAAAACCCCTCTGCACGGACAGGATGTGACACAAGGTCAATTTTAAGTGGGGTTTAAATTCGAGTTTTCCGCCTAGACTGGTTGCCTTAACTAAGATAAAGAACCAGTCTGACCTATTATTTAACCAGAGCTGGTGGGCGAATAGTGCGATTTATACCTTTCTCAAGATAATAAATATTATGTGAAATGCAATCAGCCTCCTCCACGATTTGAATTCGTGTCGCCGTGTCCATTTCCTTCGACAGTAACCATTACACCACGAATCTTTGAGTTGTAATTTACGCGGTATGTATAACACATATTCATACCAATATATATATATATATATATATATATATATATATATATATATATATATATATATATATATATATATATATATATATATATATATATATATATATATATATTAATTTTATTTTTGTTTTTTTTTGTTGGGCATCAAGGATTAATAGTTGATGCTTATGAATTTCGTGTGCTTTTATAGTGATGTTTTCAACAAGAATTTTTCGAAATATGGATTTGAGAATAGAATGGGTTTTAAAATGTAAGGCTATGGAGATAGAATCATTAAGATTATATTGACAAAATGTGTCTTTAATATTTAATCAAACATATATATATATATATATATATATATATATATATGAATTAATAATAAAAATACATTTTGTCTTTATAATTCTATTAGGATTCTTTCAAGTTTCCAGACAAATGCTTTGATTTTAGGCTGGAGCTGATAGATGAATTTACCGAAATTGTCCTAATTGCTTTCGGACCCTTTCTGAACCATCATTAGGGTTGGTTGCAAGTGTAAGGATTATGCTTTTCAAAGTTAAACACTTTTTTTTGACATTGCAAAAACTACGTGAATGTATAAAGTAAAGATCGCGACTGTGGTCGAGGGCGACCCGAAGGCTCTCTTTTCAATAGCTACTACACTGATGTATAGGGGAGGGCGTAACTCCTTTCCCTGGATTGCTTCACTTTACCCTTGATACGCTTATATTGCTGAGAGTTAAGCAAGGTGGTATCAAGTACCATTTTAAAGTCTTTGGTATGATGAAACAAGGGGTTGAACCCAGTTCTCCCTGACTATTGGTTAACACCCTACCCACTAGACCAGCTAATGACATCGAAGGAATTTTAAAAGATTCTGTTTCTCTTGATAAATATTGTCTTTCCGTTGACAGGGTTTTCCTAAATGTTCAGCATTATGGGAGCCTAATCCTCGGATTGTTTAATGCCATATCCAGGACATTCCTTGGGGTCTTACTCCTCAGTAGGCATGAAGTCGATGTACTCTAGAGCTCCAGCTGACTGGGATTTATGATAAATTGTATTATATATTTCAAAGATATTGTGTTATATATACATGGGATATATTACCGAGATATTATTTTAGAATACATTGTATCACAGTATAATAACAATAAGTAGTTTCACATGTTTTCTATAATCCTCATCATCTTTTCGTGCCATCAGCACGGATATCCCTGACCGTTCTTTTGTCACCCCTCCCAATCATTCATTGCTTCCGGCAGGTCCTCAGGGCTACACCTCCGTATCCTTACAGAGTTGCTGTATGTAGGTTTGAGCTGGCCTCCTTGCTTTTGCTCGGCCATGTGAAGGGGTCCATAAGTGTACATCACTTATGAGCACGTCCCTACTTCTCCAGCAAGTGTTCGCCAATGATTCGGAAGACCTGGGTTCAATTCCAGGTCGCGTCATACTAATGACTTTTAAAATGGTACTTGATACCTCCTTGCTTAACACTCAGCAATGTAGGGTACGTATTAAGTGTAAAGTGGAGCAATCCAGGGAAAGGATTAGCTCCCTCCCCTACACCAAAAAGGTAGCCTTCGGGTCATCCTCGACTACGGTCCCTAACTATTAACGTGGTAATAAGGAAACAAAAATGAAGGTGAGATTTACATTTTTTTAAATAATTTTAGAGTACAGGATCTATCATCATTTGAGTATTTCTAATATAGAAAACAAATTTTAAATGATACTTCGTTTCATCTATGAATCACCACCCCTATGTATATATATATATATATATACAAAGTAAAGTTGGTGACCTCAGTCGAGGGTGTCCCGAAGGCTCCCTTTTCGATAGCTACGACACCAAGATATAGGGGAGGGCGCTATTCCTTTCCCTGGATTGCTCCACTTTCCTCTCGTTCCCTACTTTATAATTATGAGTGTTAAGCAAGAAGGAATCAAGTACCATTTTTTTAGTCTTTGGTATGACTAAACCTGGGATTAAACCCAGGTCTCCCAGGCATTGGCGAACACTCTAACCATTACGCCAATGTCCGGTTCCCCTCTCTCTCTCTCTTTCTCTCTCTCTCTCTCTCTCTCTCTCTATATATATATATATATATATAACAAATTGTATGGTTGTTGCTATCTAACTTGGTGGGTTTGTGGCAAACCAAATGTGGTATAATTTGGAGAGTGCTCAATATCTGTGATAAAGCTATCATATTATAATTAATAAATATGTATTGGTTTTTATATACATTTCATATCATTAATGCTTATCTACAACAACAGGTTTCATGCCGTCTTTATACAACCATCATCCGGTAGATAAAGCCTGATGATGTCGTATAAAGTCGGCAAGAAACCAGAGGTTGTAGATAAGTATCTATGCGATAAAATGTGAATAAAAACCAATATATATATATATATATATATATATATATATATATATATATATATATATATGCTTTGTTTTTTGTTCAGATATAGAGGGCGTTCTTCTTAAAATTGGTGATTTTATGCTATCGTATCCCTCCATGTGTGACGAACAGGTGTGGATAGTGTATTTATTTTTATCATTATTTCAAGATCACCTGATCATAAAAGAACGGAAAATTCCTATGTATACTAACAGATTCTATAGAGGGCAGAGTTCTTTCAAAAGAATGAAGGAATTAATTCAAACTTTCTTATGAATACGCTACCAAATATAAAAAAATGGGCGTTTAACGGATTGTTTTTTTTTTTTTTATTTCTGCTAGGAATTCAATCATTTAACAACTTAAAAATGCAATATACCTAAAGTAAAAGAAAAAAATAAAAACAAACAAAAAAATATTTAAAAAAACAAAGAAAACCAACCATTTACAACCCCCACCCCCCAAAATAGGTTAACTTCTTAAAATATGATTGTCCATCGCTAAAAAATTGTTTTCCCGAAACTGGCAATGTTAATAACATCTTTTCTTCAATATACTCTAAAGATGAGTCAAAAACGTCCTAGTTTTCGATTGATTGCTTGGTTGGTTGGTAATTATGTCATATCTACTGCTGCAGGTTATTTAAAGCCAAATTCTGTTCCAGGTATCGCTTGGTCTTACTAACTATACAATCCAACATCATTCCGTTGTTTACAAACTGTTATATGATCAACAAGTTCTATTTTAAGCAAATAAATTTTGCACCAGTTATATGTTTGCGCTCACTTTAGATTTTAAACAGCTCTATTTGACCCATTGATAGGACCCTTTCAGGTGCTTCAATTCCGGGACGGAGTGGACTTGAGCAATATGGCAATGAAAGGATACTCTGCATTCCCCAAAGATCCAGCATTACTCGAGACTCACCATCAGATTGTTTAGTGTCATATCCAGGCTACGCCTTTAGTGGGGGTCTTACCCTTCTTCCGAGATGCAGTCGGTGTATTCTACTGCAGATTTTTTTCCTTGTTATATCTTATCATTCGGGTTAGTTAGGTGCACACATTGAGTGCAGGTGTTCAAATTCATGCGGGGAGGATGTGACAATCACAGATGTCATAATAAAACCCCCAGATAGGAAATGTTCTGGGAATGTGAATGATGTCATGCCCGGAAGCGATGGGCTTGGAATCTTGGTTATTTTGAAAAAAAAACAACAGTTAGTTGAGATTTGAACCTAGACAAGACCAGTTGGGTCTAGGGGGTGCGCCGCGCGTTGTCGAGTCAGATGGAACAGTCAGCATAGTAAAAAAGTGTGTCTCTCTATCTTCATGTCGAAAGCCTAAAAGTCAAGAAAGTAATAAAAGTTTCGTACCTGAACCAAGGGAGTCGTCAGTATTTCGCGGGATTCTTATGCATGTGAACGTTTAACACATACGTATATATGCATCATGTATATTTCACGTATCCGTATCATGGCTATATTACACCGCCTCTGTCGACGGGGCTACCTAGTTTTCGGAATAAACTTCAGGAACTTGAAGAGGTATAGTTTGGATCTTCCTCCGATCCCAAGCTCAATTCCTTCGCTTGCAATGCTTCAACGACTGACAAGTAGTGAAAACTTAATTGAAGGAGTTCTTCGCCTCGATATACAAGAAATCGTATGAGAGTTGCAGAAAACAACAGGAAAAATTATGGCTTCAGACAGTGCTTGGCTTCTTGTTAGTTTTGGTTGTGTTTTATGGAATATGAACCCCTGTGGATTATTTAATGCCAAATCATCTCTTTCTCTTTCTCTCTCTTTCTCTCTCTCAATATATATATATATATATATATACAAAGGATTTCTAAACGAATACTTTGTTACTACCAGAGACGAGCTCATAAGTGATGTACTCCTATGGAACCCCACATATGGCCGAGCAAAAGCCGGACGACTAGCTAGAACATACATACAGCAGCTATGTGAGGATACGGGATGTAGTCCCGAAGACCTGCCGGAGACGATGAAACTTAAAGTCCGTGTGAAAAGAGATACGGACAAACCTAACACACACACACACACACACACACACATATATATATATATATATATATATATACCAATCTATCCGCTCGTACTGCATACGGCTCAAGATCAATTTTTAAACGAGTTTAAATGGTTTGAATTCAGAGTTTTCCTTCTCCAAAACTAATTTTCATGCTAAGACAAAAGAGCTAAGTCCGCCGAACTATTTACCTATAGCTGGAAAGAAAATAATTGAAACGATACCTTTTCCAAGAGTATATACACTTTGTGAATACCTTCGTTCAGAATTTAAAATTGGGCCGCCGTGTATATTTCCGAAGACGTTTACGATTACACAACAAACATCGCCAAATCCAGTGTGTCGGAAGTGAAAAAAGAACATTGATATTTTGTTTGGGGTGTATTTTCGAGGGCAGATAGTATCAACCGATAAGTAGTGCTATACCTCGTTGGGTGGTTCGTTGGTAGGTCTTAGGGCATGTCAATACTTACTGGGTTATTTAAAGCAAATATCATTTTTTAAAACAATTATAGCTTTAAGTAGATATTCTGAATACCTATCATCATAATCATCATGTCGTGCCGCTAGCACGGATATCCCTGATCCTCTCTCGCCATTTATCCCTATCGTTCATCGGCTCTGGCAGGTCTTCAGGGCTATATCCTGTATTCTCACACAGCTGCGGTATGTATGTTTGAGCTGGTCGTCCTGGTTTTGCTCGGCCATATGTAAGGGTCCATAGGAGTACATCACTTATGAGCTCGTCCTTGCTTTTCCAGCCGTGTCCTGCATGTCTGGTTCGTCTAACTTGTATAGTTTTCGTGATGGGATGTAGGTGGCCGTATAGTTGGTGCCATTTGGGGTGTTGCCGCCAGGACTTGTTCAATATTGCTCGCAGCATTCTTGTGTAATTGCCGTCTAGCTTCTTCTCCAGCTGTTTTGTTAGCGTCCAGGTAGTGCATCCATATAGCAGTATCGATACAACCGCTGCCTGAAAGAAACTGCGTTTCATTTTATCGGTCAGGTCTGATTTCCATTTGATCGATAGCCTATCGATAGCTGTCCATGCCTTCGTTAGCCGCGTGTTGATGTCTTTTTCGGTTGATGAGACACTGCTTCCTAGGTAGGTGAATTTGTCTACTAGTTTCAGAGAGGTTCCGTCTAGTGTGGAAATGTCATCTGTTGGATTAATGCACATATATTCAGTTTTGTGTGCATTGACATGGAGGCTAATGCCTGCAGCAGCTCGTTCCAAACTATGCAGTAGTGTTTCGGCTTGGTTGGGTGTATTTGCCAGAATCGCTATGTCATCGGCGTAGTCCGCATCGGTAATTGTTTGTTTTTTTTCGGTGGGGGTACCTTCTGCCAATGGCTATCATCGTACCAAATGGACACAACTACTTGAGTTCAAATCACAGAAGCGCCAATTTGTTTGATTTAGTTTTAATTGCATGAAAAATATTGTTGATTATTTAATGCCAAATATTTTTTAATGATATATTTAAATGCGTATGATATTGTTTGGTCGGGTTTTATGGCATATAAACCATTGTAGGCTTTTAATGCCAATCCCTCTTTATACATATATATTTGATATATTAAAAATTGACCTTGTGTCATATCCTGCCCGAGTGGAGGGGTTGGTAAATAGTATCAACCATTATAAGTTATTTTATGACAACTTCTTTTTTTATTTATAAATATATATGTATGATTTGTAAACACATTTTGTAGATGACATTCGTAACAGAGCCTGAGCTCTTTTTTTGCTCATAGTTAAATGGTGTTAAGTATTGCAATACAACAGTTCTAATTCAACATCGGTCATTTGTTTGCACACATAGTTTGTTCTATTTTACCCGAAGATAAGACTCGAATTGGTGCTACCACTCTCTCAAAAAGAAAATAGCAAGAATACTCGGGAAAATGAATACCATAAATAGGAAAGTTCCTTGGTGGGGTCTGCGTTGTGTAATGGTTAAAGTGAATCGTAGTAAGCAAGATCGAACTCCAGTCGCGTTATTACGTTCACTTTTGGTCATATACCCTAGGGAAAGGGATGAACCAGCTATTGGCTAAATAATACCATTACAATCCTTCTAAATGGTATTAAGTAACTTAAAAAGGTTTATATACCATTTAACAAAAAAGCCAAATCCAGGGAAGTTTCATCGTCTTTAACGAAACATGTCTAAACAAAAAATTGCTGCTAAAATATACATGCCAAATATATATACACATTTTTGTGTTTAAAAAAAAGTAAGGTTGGCTACCTTAGTCGAGGGTAACACGAAGGCTCCTCTTTCAATAGCTACTACACCGAGGTTTAAGGGAGAGCACTAATTCATTCCCTTAATTGCTCTACTTTACCCTGGTTCTTTTTAACCAAATTGTGCTGAGTGTTAAGCAAGGTGGCATCAAGTACACATTAGGCCAACACATATGTGAAAATACCAATATATATGTTTTAATGAAATATCTCACACTCCCTTCTGTCATGTAGTTCGATTTAACCCATAGATAGGGCTCTACTAGGTGCTATCACGCTGGGCCAGAGTGGACCTGGGAGCGATGGCAATGAAGGGGGGCTCCGCATTCCTCAAAGCCCCAGCATCACCCATGGGGGTGGTCTTACTCCTCTGCAGAGGTGCAGTCAGTGTATTCTATAGCCCCAGCCGACTGGGCAACCAAAGTGAAATGTTCTATCCAATATAGAAGCTATATTATTGTGGGTAAGATTCCTTAAAGATACGTTTGAATAAATAAGTTTCCATATGAATTTCTCTGCAAAGCTGCAGTCATTGTATTCTACAGCCCCAGTCGACTGGGCAAAAGAAAGGATAAACTAATAAACGACGGACTTTCATAGACCCCTAAACATGGAGACATCAGTCCTTCGTGACCATTAAAAATTACATTTAGGAGAATTGTGCAGTCTTCAGAGTTTACCAAGAACAGGAGCTAATAGAGACGAATGGGAAGAAAAACTGTATTGTCGCTAATGACTAATGATGAAGATGATTATGACTCCAAGTTCTATTGACTCCAATTTCTATGTGCCCTTAAGCAGGACCATGAAGCATTTGTACCAAGAGTGCGATTGAATATTGATCACCTGATTTCAGGTGGCCTTCTACCAAGCTTCCACCCTGCTTGGCAGGGTTGAGTTTTTTACTAGGCGCCTAAGGCGTTCCCAAAACAAAATGCCGAAGGTACCAAGAAATTTTTGAATAGTCACGTGAGAGTTTTAACTTATGCGTGGCACCCCACTATAAATTGACTTCAACCATGTACGGACGAGGTGAGATATCGATTAATTCCCTTCAATTTCTACCTACCACTAGGCAAGACCATCTGGTATTTAAGATAGTTGATTAAGTTAAAGTGAATTATTAGTATTACAGAGAAATACTTGGAAACATTTGTGTGCAAACGAGTAAATAATGTTATCTAGAATTATTAGAGTGTTGGGTTCGTTGAGGTTGGACAGGAGTGTTGGTAGTGAATATGGCGTAACGTCTATTGGCAACTGGATGCTGGGCATCAACAGCAATGACTGGTAATATTGCGGTACTGCTATTGAACGCCAGTTATATGTGCTGTATGGCCATATTTGCATAGCACGTGTGTGTTTGCATGCAAATATGTACATTCATAAGCTGGTGGTGATTTTTCAAAGAAACGTCCCCGAATAATATTCTTCCACAAAATAAATATGCTTGAAATCATTTGTGTATAAATGAATGAGTTCTTAATCGTTTAAGAATAATGTTATCTACAAACTATTTTTTTACAATATCATTGTTCTAATACATATATATATAATATATATATATATATATATACGATGACAATTAAATAAGTTTCCAGACTTTTTTCGTATGGGCGCTTTTATTGATAGTACACACATGAAACCCTAGTCCCCTTCGAAGTAATATCCTCCGGCTGCAATGCACTTGTGCCGTTCCAACAACTTCTGCTAGGCCTCATGGAAGTCCTCTTATGTGAGCGTGTCAATGACCTTCGTCACAGCCTCTTTCATCTCCTCGATAGTCTCATAACGACAGGCTCTGAGCTTAGGGAATAACCAAAAGTCACAGGGAGCAAGGTCTGGACAATCTGGAGACTGAGGAACTGTCTTGATGTTCATCTTGGTCAAATAGTCTGTGACAAGGATGGAGTTGTGGACTGGTGCATTGTCCTAGTGGAAATGCCACTGAACTCCCTTAAAATCTCAACATAGTAACCCTAACCCTTTGGCCAATCAACTCTGGTGTATTGACTTCCTTACTCTCCCCATACCTCTCATCATCCCTCACAGACTCCCTGCCTTCCTTGAATCTCTTATGCCACTCAAAAACTGATGCTCGATTCCTGCAAGATGCCACAAAAGCAGTCTAAAGTATTCCATACGTTTCTATGTCATTTTTTCCAAGTTTAAAACAGAATTTTATTGCATATCGTTCTTCTAAAGGGTAAGATTGCATTTTTGAAAATCACCAGCTGTGACAATCAGGCTTTAGTAGGTGTGTATTCCAATTCTTGCTGTTTATTTGAACCTGAAATCATAAAAATTGGTTAGTCATCACATGAGATGTATAACAATAACATAGTGAATTTTCAAAAGTCTACGACAATTCTAAACGTCTGTATAAAAAAGTCTGGAAACTTATTGAATTCCACACGTATATATATATATATGTGTGTGTGTGTGTGTGTGTGTGTGTGTGTGTATGAACTGGATTTGGCAGAGAATGATCATATGCTATAAAACACATCTAACCCACCAACTAAGCCCTGTTAAGAAGGATGAGTTCCGTTTTCATTTCTTTCAATAATATTATAATTAAATAAAACGACTAATTAAAAAAATACACCCCCAGAGGCGCCTTGCATCTCCAGCAGTGCCCTAAATGTATTGTTCATCTTGGATGGTTTTTAAGATAGAAGTTATTTGACTGTAGAGCTGCACTTGTGGGATGTTGTGTTCAGGATTTGTTCGAGAAAGCACGCAGCATTGGACAAATAGATGTGCCAGTGTTTGCCATCCAACAAGGGTTTTTTTTAAAGCTCTTTGCGGACACAAGATGCACCCTGGAAAATTTGACAGGAGCGATGATTGGTAAGGATTGATGGCTAGAGAGAGTGTCAAGGAACTTCGTACTGATTTGATGATTTGTAGGGATTGATGGCTAGAGAGAGTGTCAAGGAACTTCGTACTGATTTGATGATTTGTAGGGATTGATGGCTAGAGAGAGTGTCAAGGAACTTCGTACTGATTTGATGATTTGTAGGGATTGATGGCTAGAGAGAGTATCAAGGAACGTCGTACTGATTTGATGATTTGTAGGGATTGATGGCTAGAGAGAGTGTCAAGGAACTTCGTACTGATTTGATGATTTGTAGGGATTGATGGCTAGAGAGTGTGTCAAATCGTACTGATTTGATGATGAGGAGGATTTGCTAATAAAACTCCGAGTTATGTATTTAACTTGATACTCTTGTAATATTTAAAGGCGCATTTTCGCGTTTTTTAGCGTAGTATAGACGTGCTGTCGCTATAACTATTTGTAATATTTATGGCGCCACTCAGTTACATTCTTTGGGCTACAAGTTTAGAAATAGCCAGAAAATGATTCATCACCTTATGGACATGGACGGTTTCAAGGTGTTTGCAAAAAATAAAAAAAAGGATTAGAGACTCTAAGGCAACACTAAGAATATACAGCCAGAATATAGGAATGGAATTTTGTATAGAAAATGTGCCATGCTCATAATAAAAAGTAGAAAAAGACACATAACGGAAGAAAGAATACTGCCAGATCAAGAAGAATAAGACCGCTTGGAGAAAAGGAAACTTACAAGTACTTGTTTATATTGGAAGTGGACATCATCAGACGAGTGGAGAAGAAAGAAAAAAAATTAAACAATACTTCAGTCAAACCAGAACAATTCTTGAAACAAAATCTCGGCAAGAGTATCTCATCAAAGGAATAAATACCTCCATGGTCCTTCTTGTGAGATCATTCCTAAAACAGACAAGAAAGGAAATCAGAACAGATGACAAAAAACTAAAAACGATGCACAAAGCTTTACATTCGTGAGATGACATCGACAGACTATATGTGTAAAGAAAAGAAGGAGTAAGAGGACTCGCCAGCATAGAATATTGCGTGGATATATGAATACGACGCCTGAAGGACTACATTAAAAGGAGCGATGAAGGACAAATTACTGCGATCAATATTGCCATTGACAACTTAAGGACAATTTGAAAAATAATAACTAGTGAACAAAAATTACAAGAGAAAGTTTCAGAGAAACGATTGTATGGATACGAAAAGTGATAAACTGGCGAAATCTCAAACAAAAGAGAAAACTTAATAAAAATATTGGTTTCTTTGTTTAATGGCATATCAACTCTTTTTAGGTTATTTAATGCCAAGGCCATTCTCCTAGAAGAACAGTAGTGGTACTACTTAACCCATAGCTGGGAGGATAAGGGGGTTCATATCTTTCCCAAGGGTATTTGCCCGGAAGTTAACGTAACAGCGCGACTGGAATACGAACTCGCGTACTACGATTCCGCAGTCCATCGCTTTAACCATTACACCACGAGGACACCCCCCAATAAAAATATGTTTAGCATACAAATTAAAAAGTCGTCTTCGGGACAAATGAGTTGAATTTCTTTTTTACCTTGAAAAATACCTTTTCGCTTGCATGCTAAAGATATTTTTGTATTATCATTTTAATCTTATACTTAAAATAATTCAAATTGAAAAACTTATATACTGGTCAAATATTCAAGTCGAAAATCGAGTCGCCAAAGAAAATAAATTTTTATCCACACCAAACATATACTTTCTTCCGTTTACTTTTGAATATATTTGTCTTATTGATTTCATTTTACTCCCTCACTTTTTCCAAGCTGCGGTCGTATCGATACTGCTATATGATGGCACTGGAGAAAAAGCTAGGCGGCAATTACACAAGAATGCTGCGAGCAATATTGAACAACAACCCACAAAGCACCAACTATACGGCCACCTGCCTCCCATCACGAAAACTATACAAGTTAGACGAACCAGACATGCAGGACACTACTGGGGAAGCAGGAACGAGCTCATAAGTGATGTACTCCTATGGACCCCCACATATGGCCGAGGAAAAGCAAGACGGCCAGCTCGAATATACATACCGCAGCTATGACAGATGAACGTTATTATGAGAAAAAAACATGTACACAACATAGAAGATTTAGATTATTATATTACTGTTGCTATCAAATTGTTTTGTTTGCTGCTATATAATAGTTTATAAGAATAAACATAAAAAGTCCACTTAATTAGAATCCTGGCGTCGTTGTTGTATATGCCAAAGTTTAACGCACTTCATACGGCTCTCCCATTCATTGTAGCTGAGACAATTTTAACGTTCATTAGTTCTGGAGTACGATCAGAAAAGAAGTCTAGACATGTCTTTGGACATCAGGCACCAGCGTATACGGACCAGTGGTTGGTTTGTTCGAAAGGGGAATCAACCAATTAAATGTGTCATACAAGGCCTTTAGAGAGTGGAGTCGACCAAGGTAGATAACCCACCTAACTTATGTATGTATATATATTTTTATAAATAAGCTTAGTGTTCTTGAGGATTAAAAAAATACGTTACCTTCATCTTTCATTTCTAACTTCGCAAATATAACTTCAGCCTCGATACTTTTTGAACACTCCACGTATTTTCAAGAAAATCAAGGTTTCATTTGTAATTAATTTAAGTCTTTCTAAATTCATATTCAATATCAAGATAATGTGTAACCATTTTTTTCAGTTACGATCATGGCTGGGCCCGGTGCATACAGTAATTTTGCTGTTGAAGAATTTTTAAAGACTGGTGAATCTATAATTGCTACACAGCGATAGCTTTTCGGGCTCATTTTATGATTCGTCGGAATGATGCTATTCCGGATAATAAATAAATTTACACGGGTTGAATATTGCAGAACAACGGGTTCATCGATAAAAAGAACAAAAGCCGAATAAAAATTGTAGCCATTTATTTAAAGTACAGTGATATAAAAACATGGCTGATCAAAACTATGATCATAAATCATCTTGTTTTTAAAAGAATTATTACACATTAGCTTGATGGGGCTGCCATTGCTTTGATTTACAAAATTCAATTAACTAAAGGTCTCTTAGAGGAGCACGGTTAGGAAAAAAATACTTTATTTTCCCGACCCCGCTCCGTATCAGATTATGAGAAAAGGCCTGCATCTCATCAACAGAAAAAACACGTCTAAAAATGTATCTTACGGTATCGTGTAAATAATGGCTCATAGCAAGCGATTACAGAATCATGTGGATGGTCTTAGGTTAATCATAAGTTGAACAAGTGTTGATCTCATAAGTAAAAAAGTAAATTTGGTAGTACCATTTTAAAAGTCTTTTGGTATGACACGACCTGGGATTGCACCCAGGTCTCCAACTAGGCTAACGAGCCAGTTGGTCTCATATTGTGCATCAAAACGTTAAATACTTTACAAGCCTGGCATCTACAAGCTCGTTGATAGATGGACTGAGATTTTAGAAAGCAAAGATGATTATGTCAATAATTAAATATTTCTATAGACATTTATTGGTTTATATGATAATATATAATTTTTGTTGATTTTTGTTTGGAGCGTTCCCCAATAGTCTGGGAGACATGGGTTCAATCCCAGGTTGCGTCATACCAAAGACTTTAAAAATGGTACTTGATACCTCCTTGCTTAATACTCAGCGATATAGAGTTGCGTATCGAGGGTAAAGTGAAGCAATCCAGGGAAAGGAGTAGTAGCTATTGAAAAGGGAGCCTTCTGGTCACCCTCGACTGGAACCTCCAACTTACTTATTATGGCATATCAACCATTGTAGGTTATTTAATAAAAATCTTTTTTATACATATATTCTAAATGTATGATTAATATTTTTAAACGATCCTAAGTTTATTTTTTCATACTGTTAAATGGTTTCTCTTACTCTATTTAATACGAATACGCAGTTAATGGACCAAACAGCTCTACTTCAAACAATTCAATTTAGCATAAGTACACAGTTTCTTCTTAATACAATAAGTCATTTGTTTAAATACAGTTTTTTGCTAGCACACAGTTAAATGTAAAAACAGTTCTATTTCAAACAATCTAGTTTAGCATGTCAACAAAGTTAAATGGTTTCAACAAATCAACTAAATATCAGTCATCTGTTCACACATATTTTAATGTGAAACCAGATCTATTTCAAACAACTCACTTCAGCATAAGTGCACATTTTTTTGTAAACTTACAGTTATATGTAAAAACAATTCTATCCCACCAACTTAGTTTAACATAAGCATGCAGTTTAAATGTTAAACAAATCTATTTGACCCATATATAGTACATTTTCAGGTGCTACCACTCCGGGTTGTTTTATTTATTCAGATAGATCAGACTTCCAATAGCAGTCCACGCCTCATCTATATATATATATATATATGTGTGTGTGTGTGTGTGTGCACGCGTGTGCGTGTGTGTGTGTTATTTGCGATTTTTTTGTATAAAAATTAAAGTAAAGAAAAATAGTATTTTGGTATATCTATCAGACTTCCATATGATCGATTGCCTCTCAATAGCAGTCCATGCCTCATATATATATATATATATATATATATATATATATATACAATGCCCTACTACGAAACCACATAGAACCCAAAATCGACAACATCCTTAGGAAGAACCAAAATGGCTTCCGAAGAAATAGATCCACGACCTACCAAATATTGACCATCCGTAGAATCCTTAAAGACGTACTGGCAAAAACCTAGAAGCGACATTACTATTTGACAACATTACCAAGGCCTTCGATTCCATTCACAGAGGAAAGAAGAAATCCTACTACCATACGGCATACCAAAAGAAACCGTAGCAGGAGTACTACAAGGAGACACGCTAGCCCCATATCGCTTTATTATCTGTCTAGACTACGTACTTAGAACATCGATTGATAAAATAAGAGAAAACGGATTCCAGCTGACAAAGAAAAGAAGCAGAATGTACCCCACAAAAACAATTACCGACACCGACTACGCCAATGACATAGCGATTCTGGCAAATACACCCAACCAAGCAGAAACACTACTGCATAGTTTGGGACGAGCCGCTGCAGGCATTGGCTTCCATGTCAATTCACACAAAACGGAATATATGTGCTATAATCAAAAAGGTGACATCTCCACACTAGAGGGAACCTCTCTGAAACTAGTAGACAAATTCAACTACCAAGGAAGCAGCGTCTCATCAACCGAAAAGGATATCGACAAGCGGCTAAAGAAGGCATGGACAGCAATCAATAGGCTATCGATCATATGGAAATCAGACCTGACCGATAAAATGAAACGCAGTTTCTTTCAGGCAGCGGTCGTATCAATACTGCTGTATGGATGCACTACTTGAACGATAACTAAACGCCTGGAGAAGAAGCTAGACGGCAATTACACAAGAATGCTACGAGCAATACTGAACAAGTCCTAGCGGCAACACCCCACAAGGCACCAACTATACGGCCACCTGCCTCCCATCAGGAAAACTATCCAAGTTAGACGAACCAAACATGCAGGACACTGCTGGAGAAGCAGGAACGAGATCATCAGTGATGTACTCCTATGGACCCCCACATATGGCCGGGCAAAAGCAGAACGACCAGCTCGAACATACATACAGGAGCTATGTGAGGATACGGGATGTAGCCCTGAAGACCAACTAGAGGCGAATAACGGTAGGGAAAAGTGGCGAGAGAGGGTCAGGGATATCCGTGCTCGTGGAACGACATGATGGTGATGATGATGATATATAGGTTGGGTTGACCTACAGAGATGCCCCCCCCACATGTTTCTTGATGCTTCTAACACCTAATATTTTGACCCACTCTGCCCTTGTCCATGAATTTAATTTTTTTTTTTTTCACATACGAACTGTTACTCCACATTTGCTGTTCTGCAACTTTGAGTAAAGCATTTAAGAGTCATCTGACGAGACGGAGAGTAAAAGTCTCCGCCAGAATAATATTGTAACGTCAACTTAACCAGGTTAGAGTTTCCATCCGATATATATATATATATATATATATATATATATATATATATATATATATATATATATATATATATATTAGGGTAGGTCGATTTTGGAACTGTAAAAAGAATGACGTGGTGAAAGTTGCAATATAACATCAGAAATTACCCCACGAGATATTTTTTTCCAAAATTTTGTATTTTTTTGCGAAATCACATTTAAAGACATAATATTTTGTGATTTTAGTCATGATATCGGTAACGCTGGAAACTTGTATCCATGAAATTAAAACTGAGATTAAGGAAAATTAGATTATAAAATTTATTAAATTAATTGATATTTTTAAGTTTATTATCCATTTTCATATTATTTTTAATTAAATGACCAAAAACAAAAATAAAATACATTAAAATATATAGTTTAAAATACAAATAACGACTTACTAAACCTCTTTTTATTTATCGGATATTTTTTCGGCTTCACCGGTGGTAAATATCTCTCCGTCGTACTTCGGTTTGTTTATGTTTTTTACCCTTATAATTAAAGCAAATATATATATTTCGCAAAGTAGACATACTATAAAAATATTTAAACATTTTATAATTATTATAATTTATTTATATTTTAAAATTTAGTGTTTTTTTAAGTGAAAAGTCGGTTTACGAGTTAATTTTGGAACTAAACAGTACAATACTGTTGTTTCGTAAGTCAACATTATTACTTTTTTTTAATGAATTTCGAAATTTATTTACAATTTTTTAAAAACATCTTCGTGTATTTTCAGACAATATATATATATATTATATATATATATATATATATATATATATATATCTAATTGATCTGATGAAGTCCTGTTAATTTTTTTTCGTGTTTTTGAAAATTTCAAAAATGCGTAACAGGATTGAAATAAATTTATAATCCTTTGTGATTGGTTTCGTTGTTTTTTCTTAATGTATATATATATATATATATATATATATATATATATATATATTCTTTTTACAGATATTTTGATTAAAAATTGCAGGAAAAAACACTGGAGTTTCCACTCGAAATAAAGGTGCAATTAAATTTTCAGGTTTACCATCACCATTGGATAAAACTGAGATAGGAACTTGTCGACAAATAACTCAATACAGCTATTTTTTAATGAACACTCATCCCTACCTTTCTTGTTTAGGTATTTCTAAATTAATAGCAAAGGACGTGATAGATATTTGGAAGGCTGCCAACCCTCGTTTGTCTTTGTTAAAAGAAATTAGTGTTGTCAACAAGCTGAAAATTCTATGCTTTCAGAAGGCAAAGCAAATAAGTAGGAAACATCTACCAGCTGCCCAAAGAAATTTCTGGGAGGAAAAGTTGGATACATTTTTTGATATATCATCATGTTCGTGCAACCTGCCAATTTTAAGTTGTGACAATATTAATGTCAAATGCACCAAAAAAAAAAAAAAATTGCCAGACTAACCACATCATCTGCACTTGTCCTCTGACAAAAAAGCCAACAAAAAAGTATGAAGATATCCCCACCAATAGCTTCAACATTATATGTTCAGGGGGATTCTTCCCATTCTTACTCATCTTCTCCAAGTGATGAAACAGAGGATTATAAACAGCTAGATAGTCCTCTCCAAGTGCTTTATAACCTCACAAAAATTCCAAGGTATACTCTTGAGTTAGTTAGTGGTGATATATTTTCTAATCTTGGAGCTAGCTTTGCCCATGCCTTGCTCTTGGATTTGAGGGCTATTGGCCTTTTTATCCCTAATATAGATATAAAGAATATATATATGGATAAATGTAAAATAGAGCAAAGGCTAAAGAGAAAACAAATGCCTATGAAAAGCAAAATGAAAATTTGGAGAATCTTCTTTGTATAGGAATTGATGGGAGGAAAAAGTCCCACTACACTACAAGGAATCAGTGGAGGAAAATGGAAGTAAAATTCTGAAAAAAGCCAAAGGACCTAATGCCACTTGACAATCATAAAGGAGACACCAAATGAGAGTATATATTTGACTCACAGGTTTCTTCCTGGTATTGGTGCAACTGGTACACTATTAAGGCTGTCCTTGTTGACAACACGAATGCAAATACAGGCTGTGAAAGTGGACTTGTTACACTTTTAGAAAAAATAATCTTCACACAATTGGTTGCTCCTTACATCAAAATGAACTTCCATTTAGAGCTCTATTCAAACATTTAGATGGCACCACAAAAAGCCACACTACATTCAATGGTCTGTTGGGTAAATTATGTGCAAATGATTGCCATAATTTACCCCCAAAATCTTTTTCAGCTGTTGAGAATCCCCTTGAGTTTCATTTTGGAATGAAAGATATGGATAGCCTTAGTAGTGACCAAAGACTACTCTATGATTATACAGTTGGTATTTCTAGAGGTAAGGTGGATCCTAGATTTGCATCGTGAAAAATTGGTCCATTAAACCAGGCAAGATGGTTAACTTTGGCCATCAGGCTCATGTGCCTATGGACTCGTGGGGCATATCCACAGAATCTTTCGACCAAACTATATAGTTTGATAAATGTTTATTGTGAATGTTTATGCTATTTGTTGGTTTGATATAGAAAAAAGTAACAACTTCCATCACCAGCAAATTTATATTTACAATATGATTGACAGGATACAAAAGAAACCAATTGAGGTTCAAAGGATTACATTAAAAAACCTCCAGTATAATGCCTTGGCATTACTTCTGGAGAATGTTTTATTTTCAATGGTGAAATTTAATGAACCTGAAGTGAGAGAAGAGGGTATAAAAAGAATTTTGGCCATTAGGTACATTTATATTTATTCATACAAAACTGGTTGAAGTACTTGTGCCAATTTATTGAAACATTTTAAAGATTACATCTGATTTCACCAAATATTATTAAAGCAGAACAAATTGCATTCAAAAATTAAACTCAAATTATTATTTATATTCTTTCAGAAGAGGGAAGCCAGTCAAGAAAAGATTTTAAAAGATTCCAATATCAACTTTAAAGTTGTGCACTGGACTAATTTAATTGATTTGTCAGTAAATGGAGTCTGTGAGCCACCACTCATACTAGACTTTTCTGACGATGAATTACAGAATTTATTGTTAACTGGTGAAAAGATTAACTTGCCAGATTTTCCATCACATTCCCAAGGTGTGGAACTGGCAGTTAAGTTAGTAACAGAGACTTCTCAATCCGTGTATGGCTTTGAAGCAAGGCACTAGCACATACAAAAGTTTTGTGCCAACAATTGAGACCAGCGTTTTCATCTAAGGGCTCATGGAACTATTTGATTCCATATATTAAAAATTATATTTATGGAACTATTTGATTCCATATATTAAAAATTATTAAACAATTATTTGTTTTTCCATATTTGTTTATTTGTTGCATTTCAATTCATATCAGGAAAAAGTTTTTTTTCAATATATTCGAATATTACTGCTTGAATAATAGCATTTTAGATTCGACACAGGTAAAGCAGGGTAGGGTAGGGGTTCAATTTTAAATTTGAAGTTTTGTTATAATTTATTTATTATATTTCCATAAAATAAAATAAGATTTCCTAATTTAAATACTGAAATTGTTTGGTTTTTACATCAATATTTAGGCCAAATCTGGCAAAATCGAGAACTTTTCAGTACGTGTTTATTCAAAATCTTTCATGTCAAATTAGCAAAAAACCGTTGAAGATTCAGATCTAATTTTTGGTATGAGTATTTAATAGGTATATGCACAACTTTCAGTGCATTATTCTTTTTGATATTTAAAAAAAAGTGAAAAATCAACCTACCCTAATATATATGTGTGTGTGTGTGTGTGTTATTTGCGATTTTTTTGTATTATAACAATGAAATAAAGGAAAATAGTATTTTATAATATCTATCATCTAAAAGCCTCCATAATAGCAAACATCATTCCTCCTAATTGAGGAAGACCCTGAGGCGTAGTTGGTTACGTAGTAGACTGTATTATCGTAGCAAACGTGTAAAAACTCCAGTCGCTTTATTAAGTTGATTTTCGAATAGAAACCCTTGGCAATGGTATAAATCCACTTATCCCTCCTGTTATGGGTAAATTATTATCTCTACTGTTCTACAGGGATGGCTTTGGCATTAAATAACTCGCAAAGGTTGATATGCCTTTAAAAAAGAATACAAAGTACAATGATAGCCTAGTTGGCTGGGGCTGTAGAATACAATGACTGTATCTCTGCAGAGAAGTAAGCCCTCCCCACTAACGAACGTTGTTGATATCACACTAAACAATCTGAGAGTGATGTCGTATAGCCATTACCAACTACACAAACACATATGCATGTAGAATCATAACAACGGCACAATAAAGATAAGCGACACAATTCTTTAGAAAAACATACCTCTCACTTTATTTGAAAGGGTTCGAAAGGGTTACTAAAGGTTTTACTATGAGAGGGAGTTGGAGACCGAACAGAACGGTAACATATTGCCCCCCACTCTTATGGCCATAACAACGTTTCTTTCCCGTTCTCCTGGGCTGGTCAACCGGGTGCCTGCGGGCCCAGCCTCTCTGGGACATGTTCCTCATTCCAGCATCTTCTCTCCAACTGGTCTGGTCTCCAACTGATTGATTTCCTGTCTTCACCCGTCTAATTGTTCGTCGTCCACCTTCTTGTGGGCGTCACAAATCGCACTCTTTCAACCCGTCCACGGTCATGGTTATATCCTGATATTCCTCAACCGGATGCACCTGTTAGTTACACAGGTGCATTTCCTGTTTTGACAGCATGTCCGGGGTCAATATATTACAGTGAGGCTCCAGTAATGCTAGAGCTTAGAGGAATATGGAGATCCACTTCATTGCCATCACTCCGAGGCCCACTCTGGCAAGGAATGGGGACACCTAAAAGGGTCCTATCAATGGGTCATTGAACAGTGTATTAACAAATGACTGATGTTTAATTGGATTGTTAGTGATATATACCAATACTATTTAATTGGATTGACTTATGTTTACAAATCATATATATCTAATATATATGAATAAACCGGACTTGGCATTAATTTAACTATAATGGTTGATATGCCATAAAACTAAACCAAAGTAAAACACAATTATACGGTCTAAAGTAAATATTCCTACTTAGCAAAAATCATTTATATACAGTTACATGGTTTCATTTAAGCCATTATTGATAATTTTCAAACCGATTTATTTGAGGCACAGATTGGACCCTAACAGTAAGGGTCTTGGAGGTGAGGGTCTTACTCCTCATCACAAGATGCAGTCTTCATATTCTAAACCTCGCTGACAGTGATGTGATTCCTAGAGGGAAAAAAAGTCTTGAAAAAGTGATGCCAAGTAAAAAATTAAATCAAAAGAAAGAGACAAATGTCTGTGTCATTGTTTAGTCTAAATGTTAGTTAATAAAATTCAGTTTCGTATTTTGAAGGAATTTCCGTGGTGAAAAGGCAAATGTGTAAAACTGGGAAAGCGTAGAAAGCGAGTTCGAATCCCAGTCGCTCTTTTACGTTCACTTTCGGATTATTACTCTTTGAGAAACTATGAACCTCTTTTACTACTGTTCTTCAATCAGGATGGCTTTGGCA
>CAUZXS010006117.1:105000-115000 GCA_963585895.1 Sepioteuthis lessoniana
GATTGATAGACAGATTGACAAATGCATGTAAAATCTGAGACGGATATATATATATATATATATATATATATGGTTGGTTGGTTGGTTGGTTAGGTTTTATGGCATATCAACCTTTGTAGATTATTTAACGCCAAATCAATTTTTATGTAAATAATCTGTTTTATTTAAAACAATTCAGTTTAGCATAAGGATACAGTTTAATTGTCAAAAATATTTCTATTTCAAACTATTCAAGCACTTATACGTAACAATTCATCATCATCATCATCATCATGTCGCGCCGCCAGCACGGATATCCCTGATCCTCTCTCGCCACTTCTCCCTATCATTCATCACCTCCGGCAGGTCTTTAGGGTTACATCCTGTGTCCCCACATAGTTGCTGTATGTAAGTTCGTGTTGGTCGTCCTGCTTTTGCACATCCATATTTGGGGGTCCACAGGAGTACATCGCTTATGAGCTCGTCCTTGCTTCTCCAGCAGTGTCCCGCGTCTGTTCTATTTCAAATAATTCAGTTAAGCATAAGCACGCAGTTTAAATGTAAGTACAGTTTAAGTGCCAAAAACATTTCTATTTCAAGCTATTCAGCTTACTCAAATAATTCAGTTTAGCTTAAGTATGCTGTTAGTTCTATTTAACCCATAGATAGGGCCCTGTCAGGTACTACCACTCCGGGCACAGTGGACCTGGGAGCGATGGCAATGAAGGGGTACTTTGCATTCCCCAAAGCTCCTGTACTGCAAGAACCTCACCATCAGATTGTTTAGTGTCATATATCCAGGACACTTGTTAGGGGATGGTCTTATCCCTCTGCAGGTGTGCAGTCAGTGTATTCTACAGCCCCAGCCGACTGGGCAATACCCGGAGTTAAATTTCAAACAGTTTATTTCAGATAATTCACAGTTTAGACCGCAGTTTAGTACACAGTTTAGTACACAAAACAATTCTATTTTGAGCAATTCAGTTCAGTGCTAGTACGCAGTTCCAATGTCCAAACCGTTCAATTTTAAACAATTCAGTTTAGCATAAATACGCAGTTTAAATGCAAAAATTATAATTGTGAAAGAAGTACGGTTTAGTTCTATTTAACCCATAGATATGACCCTATCAGGTGCTACCACTCCGGGCCAGAGTGGACCAGGGAGCGATGACAATGAAGGGGTACTCTACATTCTCCAAAGCACTAGCACTGATGGAACTTCACCATCAGATTGTTTAGTGTCATATCCAGGACACTCGTTAGGGGGGTCTTACCTCTCTGTAGAGAAGCAGTCGGTGTATTCTACAATATATATATATATATATATATATATATATATATATATATGTAAATATATAGAGAGGGAGAGGGAGAGATAAGTAGCACGTGGGATGGAAAACTACAAACTGAGATAGTTTTGTTCAAAATGAGATAGATAGTTAGATCGATAGATAGATAGATAATATGAATCTTTTGTACATTGAGGAATAGAAACAAAAATGAATTCCATTTTATACATTTATTCAACTCAGTTAGCACCAGTTACGGTGTTTTGTTCCTTTTTTTCTTAAAGAAAGAGTATTGACTTGGCAATGATTATTTCCTTTCTCTAGTCAACTATAACGATCTTTTCAGACAAAAAAAAAGCTTATTCCTTTTCCATTCTATAATTCTATCTAAATACACTTTTAATAGAATATGAATTCCATGAATGGTTGGACAATAAATCAAAAGATCGACCGCTAAAAGATTTGTTATTCTCCCTCGAACGGAATATATATGCAATAATCAAACAGGGGACATCATCACACTAGACGGAATCTCTCTGAAACAAGTAGACAAATTCACCTACCTACGTCTCATCAACCAAAAAGGACATCGACACGTAGCTAACGAAGGCATGGACAGCTATCGATAGGTTATCGATCATATGGAAATCAGACCTGACCGATAAAATGAAACGCAGTTTCTTCCAGGCAGCGGTTGTTTCGATACTGCTGTATGGATGCACTACTTGGACGCTAACAAAACGGCTGGAGAAGAAGCTAGACGGCAATTGCACAAGAATGCTCCGAGCAATATTGAACAAGTCGTGGCGGCAACACCCCACAAGGCACCAACTATACGGCCACCTGCCTGTCATCACGAAAACTATCCAAGTTAGACGAACCAGACATGGAGGACACTGCTGGAGAAGCAGGGACGAGCTCATTAGTGATGTACTCATATGGACCCCCACATATGGCCAAGAAAAAACAGGACGAGGATACGGGATGTAGCCCGGAAGACTTACCAGAAGTGATGAACGGTATGGAGAAGTGGTGAGAGAGAGTCAGGGATATCCGTGCCTTCGGTACGACATGATGATGATGATGATGATGCTTACCCTTATATGACAGTGGTCACGCGTTATCACAAACTTTTAGAACAAGTTTTAAATTGACGATGAAAAGGCAAAGAATTTTGCCGATTTTATAATGTAAAAGATGATAGACTCATCTTGAAAAAAAGCCATTGTTAATTTCTCTCTATACACATAACTAGACTACTACGCTATGCAAACTTACTATATGAATATATCCATTTGATCCTTCCATATCTATGGAAAAAAGTGGTGGTGAAAGTTTAAAATTAGCATCCTTTTTAACAATGACTTTTACGTTGAAGTCAAAAACGGATTCCTCCAGTTAAAAGAGCAATAATCAAACTTTATATACATATAACTGGACTGCTAAGTTTCCAGCGTAGAGGTGCATAAGGATATACTTGTATTGTAAATGTGTCCGACTTAGTAGTCCAGTTATATGTATATAAAATTAAATATTGCTTCTTTCATAGTATACCTAACACAGGGCACCCCAGCAGTGTGGGAGAGAAAACAATAATAGCTTGATTTCTGAGGGCTTTTTCGCCAGTCAATTCCTGGTAAGGAGGCTGAGAGTGCTGTTGTGTCTGAGGTGCTCGATAAGCAGAATTTGACAAGTATTTCTATCTAATTCAATTTTAATCATTTTTTTTTTCATATAGTAAATAATTTTGGTTTGCTTTTTGTTATGGTCAAGGAGAGGTTGAAATGATAACACGACTCGGAAATGAATGATAAAAAATATGTTGAAGGAAAATAGTACATATATAAACGATAGCTGGGAGAAACACCTCCTCAGTTTAACAGAATCATGATCATTACATCCGTTCTTGATAACGGCTCGCCGAGGATATTAGTTGCACGCCCCATCAAACAGGCAAGTGTGGCACAAGGCCTTTTTAGGTGAGTCTGGGTGCAGGGTCGGAACCCACAACGCCCGGCATTTCCTAAAAATACCTACGGCCCCGTCGGCATTTCCCTTATAGGGGCGCCTCAGGCGATTGACGGCTCGCCAAGACTGCGCATACGAGAGCTGAATCGGTATGTCTCACATAAGGGGAGACACCACAATACTTTTTTTTAATGACAGATCAACCCATGAGGGTTTTTTAATGCAAAATTATCGTTATATATATATATATATATATATATATATATATTGTTGCCGGCGATCTTATTCAAGGATAATCCGAAGACTAACTTTTCAACTAATGCACCTAGGTGTAGGTAAGAGTGCTACTCTTTTCCCTGGATAGGTCTACTTTACCCTAGATCCGTACTTATAAAGCTGAGTGATAAGGAAGGCAGCATCAAGTACTGTTTTCTGGGTCTTTGGTATGTCTCGACCTGGGATTGAACCCAGATCACCCGGACAATTGGCGGACCCTCTACTAATTAGGCCGATTTGATCCTTACGATATATATATATATATATATATATATATATATATTAGAATGCAAAACACTTCTAACTCGCAATGTTACATTTCACATCTTTTTTGCATACTCACGTGTCGGTATTTTTTGTCCTCCGTCCCGCGAACCGGACGAGTATGGCACAAGGCCTTTTTTGGTGGGTCCGGGTGCAGGGCCGTAGCCTCGACAGACCCGGCATTCCTAAAAATGCCTCAGGACCGATCGGCATTCCCCTACAGGCGTCATGTGATGAACCTAACCCCACCAAGGAGGGTTAGAGCCTGGGGGAACGGCCCCCTGAGGCTTGAGAATGCCGGTCAAAGTCAACCTCGACCGACTGTCAGCCGAGCCAGAACACACCCGACCAGATCCGTGTACCGACCCACACAGCCGTCCGAGATGTACCCCAGCCGAGCGACATTCAAAGAATGTGCATACACATGCGTCTCCACTCGTGTCACCGTGTCCATTTCCTACGACGATAACGACTACACCACGGGCACCTCCACACATGCGTCTCCACTCGTCTCTGTTCAGACCGCTGTTCGACCCATTTATACATCAACGCCTTCTCGTCACATGAACTCCAGCAGCACAATCCATTTCAACACTTGTGTTTGTTGGATAGAGATCCGGTTTCGAACCTCGAATCAGCATCGGTAGATTCTACATAATTTGTTATTCTATTCATCAAGTACGTACCGGCTCATTGGTCTAACGGATAGAGTGTTTGCCAATGGACGGGGAGACTTGTGTTCAATCCCAGGTCGCGTCATACCAAAGACTTTAAAATGGTACTTGATACCTCCTTGCTTAACATTCACAAATATAAGGTATTTGTTATGGGGACACATCCTCCTATAACCCAAAGATGGAATCGTCCAACCTAAACATATTCTCCGAGCTTAGCTCGCTCGTGGGAGACAACTTCACGTTCCTTACGAGACATTTGACAGACAGACTGCAAGCCGAGCACGGCTAGTACTTCCTTTGTATGACTTCGTTTTTCTGCGAATACAATAACGCCTACCTATCACCCGTTGTTTGTGTTGTTCTTCCACCGGTCTTATCTAAAGACCACAACAGTATGTATCAAAGGTAAAGTGGGGCAATCCTGGGAAAGGAGTAGCGCCCCCCTACACCTAGTAGTAGCTTTTGAAAAGGGAGCCTTCTGGTCGGCCTCGACTAAAGGGAGACAACTTTACTTTATAACTATTTTTCTAGTATTCCATTCTAATAACAACTTACATGCAGCCGAATGGTCACAAATAAGTTAAGATACAGCACAGTCCTATTTGAGCTATAGATGAGAACCTTACCGATATGGCCCGGTCGGGTGGTGCTGTATAATGCACCGACAGTATTTCGGCAAAAAGACCCCTCCCCGCCAACGAGTGTCCTAGATATGACACTAAACGATCTCACAGTGAGGCTTCAGTAATGCTGGAGATTTGGGAAATCCAGAGCACTCCTTCATTGCCATGACTCCCATGTCCACTCTGGCCGGGAGTGGTAGCACCTGATAAGTTCCTATCACTGGGTCAAATAGAACTGTTTGACATTTAATCTGTGCCCTTATGCTAAACTGAATTGTTTGAAATTGAATAATTCTACTTAATATTATTCCTTTGTTTACAACTAGTTACTATTTACCAACCCCTCCGCTCGGGCAGGATATGACACAAGGTCAATTTTTAAGCGGAGTTTAACAGGTTTTGAATTCAGAGTTTTCCTTCTCATAGACTAGTTGCCTCACCAAGGCTGAAGAACCTAGTCCGTCCTACTATTTACCCATAGCTGGAGGGAGAATAAGGGGGTTCATACCTTTCCCAAGGGTATTTGCACGAAAGTGAACGTAATAGCGCGACTGGAGTACGAACTCGCGTACTACGATTCCGCAGTTCATCGCTTTAACCATTACACCACGAGGACACCCCCAGTTAAACTAGTTAAATGACTTCAATTACCCAGTCAGCTGGGGCTGTAGAATACACCGATTGCTTCTCTGCAACGGGGTAAGATCTCCCGCCAACGATATGGTATGACATTAAACAATCTGATGGTGAGGTTCCAGTAATGCTGGAACATTGGGGAATACAGAGTACTCCTTCATTGTCATCGCTCCCAGGTCCACTCAGGACGGAGTGGTAGTACCTGATAAGGTTCCTATCTCTGGGTTAAATAGAAATAAACCATGGTTTGAGTTTACTGTTTTTTCCCATTTAAACTGCGTATTTATGCAAAATTGAATTGTTTAAAATAGAACTGTTTTGATATCTAAACTGTGTACTTATGATAAACTTAATTATTTGAAACAAAACTGTTTTAACCTTAACTCCGTGTATTACTATGTGGAATACACCGACTTTACCTCTGCTGAGGGGTAAGACCCACCCTCATCGAGTGTCCTGCGTATGACACTAAACAATCTGATGATGAGGTTCCAGTGATGCTGGACCGTTGGGGAATGTGGAGGACCCCTTCATTACCATTGCCCCCTACGTCCACTCTAGCCCCGAATAAAAGCACCTGATAGGGCCCTATCTTTGGGTTAAATAAAACTAACTGCATACTGATTCTAAACTGAATTATTTGATTTAGAGCTGTTTGACTGAACTGAATAGCTTGAAATAGAAACGTTTTTTTACAATTAAACTGTACTTACATTTAAACTGCCTGTTAATGCTAAACTGAATTGTTTGAAATGGAACGGTTTTTGACCCGGAAACTTTATTTACACTAAACTGAATCGTTTAATATAGAACTGTTTTTATATTTAAATGTGTATAAACAAAATCTGTATTTATACTAAACTGAATCAGCTGAATTAGAACAATTTGAATAAACTGAATTGCTTGAAATATATATGTTTTTGACATTTTAACTGTATACTCATGGTAAACATAATTGTTTGAAATATAACTGACTATTTGCATACAAATGGATTTGGCGTTAAATAACCTACAAAGGTTAATATGCCATAAAATCCAACCAACCAACCAAATTTAATGAGTTCAAATACTGCTTTGCCCAATCGGCTGAAGCTTTAGAATACACTGATAGTTTCTCAGTAAAGAGGTAAAACTCTCCCCGCAAAAGTGTTCTGGATATGACACTAAACAGTCTGTGAGTGAGATTTCAGTAATGCTGGAGTTTTGGGGAATGCGGAGTACCCCGTCATTGCCATCGTTCCCTGGTTCACTCTGTCCCGGAGTGGTAGCACCCGCTAGGCTCCTGTCTATGGGTCAAATACAACTAAATTATATACTTATGTAAAAGTGAATTGCTTAAAATAGAACTGTTTTAACATTTAAATTGCGTACTTAAACTAAACTGGATAGTTCGAAATGAAATTGTTTATACATTGGCCAGTTGGTTGGGGCCGTAGAATACATATTCTCTCCTGAGTGGTTAAACCAGAACTGTTTTTGTTATTGAAACCGTGTACTTATGCTAAACTGATTTGTTTGAAATAGTGTACCATATTCACAATTAACGCTACGTGCGAAATGGACATCAAATGTTCATAACGATAGAACATATAAAGAACATATGAATCTCAGAATTAGAAAACACGTAACAACTTCTTGTTCAGGTACGAAACCTTTTTATTAACTTTGAGTTAAAGGTTTCGACGTAAGGAGGAGAGACACAATCTTCTATGCTGTCTTATTCATTTGGCCCCCGTCTCGAGCGGACCCCCATAGGGCGCAAGTTCGCCTCACGTCTGCGAGCTCCAAAAGTCGACCGTCTTCGTCCAGTGTCTAATCTCAACTCTCTAACTTTCTTCAGATTCCCACACAAACCTCCACGCGCTTCCGGTGCGTGACGTCACGCGCACCCTGTCAGCCCATTTCGTCTCGGACTATTGTGACATCTCTGGGTGATATGTCCACTCTGTATGCGCTCACGCGTTACCACCTGCATCAAGGTTGCACCTAACTAACCCATGTGCTAAGCCGAAAGGTTCTAAGCCTAACTAAACCCAAAGGCATGAACCGAAATCCCTCGGCTCTTACATTACAATAGAACTGTTTGGGCATTAAAACTGTTTCATTTATACTAAACTACATTGGTTGAAATAGAACTGTTTTGACATTTAACTGTGTGTAAACAAAAACTATACACACACTAAACTGAATTGTTTGAAATAGAACTGTTTTATGTAAAAAAAATTGATTAGGCATTAATAACCTACAATTGTTGATGAACCATAAAACAGAACCAAACCAAATAAATTCAAGTATTGCTATCTCAGCTCAGTTGTCACTCAGTTACAGCCTTGTCGTACCTTTAAGATAAGATAGGGTTTGGTACTTGTCAACCATTAGAGCAATTTGAAGAATACAGTAGGAACAACCATATAGGTACTAAGGATTGACATGACCAGCCGATTGATTGGGTCAAACTTTTCCACATTCTCTGCACTAAGTAAGAGTCATAATAGAGTTTTACAGGTCACTTGACAACCTTGGTTCCCGGGTAACGGACTGCTCAGCCACCAGGATCCCGTTTTCAAACATTATGAATCGCTACCCATGGTCTAACTCTCCTTAAAGGGTGCAGTCAGTTTATTCTACAGCTGCAGACAACAAAAGATAGAGTGGAAAGAAAAATGAACATAAGAAGAATGGAATAAAGAAAAACATGAATTTTGGGCGGAAATGGGTAAAAGAAAGAAAGAAAGGAAGAAAGGAAGAAAGAAAGAAAGAAGGAAAGGAAGAAAGAAAGAAAGAAAATATTAAGCAAAGAAAAAGAAAGAATAACAAATATGAAAGTTTATGAAATGATATATTTTCAAGAAATACATAAACATAGAAAAAAAGAAAGAAAGAAAGGAAGGAAGAAAAAAAGAAAGAAAGAAAGAAAGAAAGAAAGAAAATATATTAAGTAAAGAAAAAGAAAGGATATCAAATTTGAAAATTTATAAGCGAAATGTTATACTTTCAAGAAATACATAAATATAGAAAGAAAGAAAGAAAAAAAGAAAGGAAGGACGGAAGGAAGAAAGAAAGAAAGAAAGAAAGAAAGAAAGAAAGAAAGAAAATATTAAGCAAAGAAAAAGAAAGACTAACAAATATGAAAGTTTATGAAATGTAATATTTTCAAGAAATACATAAATATAGAAAGAAAGAAAGAGAGAAAGGAAGGAAGAAAGAAAGAAAGAAAGAAAGAAAGAAAAAAAGAAAGAAAGAAAGAAAGAAAGAAAATATTAAGCAAAGAAAAAGAAAGAATAACAAATATGAAAGTTTATGAAATGTAATATTTTCAAGAAATACATAAATATAGAAAGAAAGAAAGAGAGAAAGGAAGGAAGGAAGAAAGAAAGAAAGAAAGAAAAAAAGAAAGAAAGAAAGAAAGAAAGAAAGAAAGAAAGAAAATATTAAGCAAAGAAAAAGAAAGAATAACAAATATGAAAGTTTATGAAATGTAATATTTTCAAGAAATACATAAATATAGAAAGAAAGAAAGAGAGAAAGGAAGGAAGAAAGAAAGAAAGAAAGAAAAAAAGAAAGAAAGAAAGAAAGAAAGAAAGAAAGAAAATATTAAGCAAAGAAAAAGAAAGAATAACAAATATGAAAGTTTATGAAATGTAATATTTTCAAGAAATACATAAATATAGAAAGAAAGAAAGAAAGAAAGAAAGAAAGGAAGGAAGGAAGGAAGAAAGAAAGAAAGAAAGAAAGAAAGAAAGAAAGAAAGAAAGAAAGAAAATATTAAGCAAAGAAAAAGAAAGAATAACAAATATGAAAGTTTATGAAATGTAATATTTTCAAGAAATACATAAACATAGAAAGAAAGAAAGAGAGAAAGGAAGGAAGGAAGGAAGAAAGAAAGAAAGAAAGAAAGAAAGAAAGAAAGAAAGAAAGAAAATATTAAGCAAAGAAAAAGAAAGAATAACAAATATGAAAGTTTATGAAATGTAATATTTTCAAGAAATACATAAATATAGAAAGAAAGAAAGAAAGAAAGAAAACATTTTGATGAAAAAAATAAAGGATAAAATCAAATATGAACTTTCATTGGTGAAATGTTATATTTTTGGAAAAAAAAACAAAAAAAAAAACAAACAAACAAACAAACAAACAAACAAACACACACAAATACCTATAGTAGAACTGAATTGAAAATAAAATAACAGAAAATGTCAGAACGAAAAGAAATATCATAAGACGAAATAAAAGTGTGAAGAAAAGAAAAGAAAAAGTTAAGGAAAGAAAAAATAAAAAAAAGTAATGG
>CAUZXS010006117.1:120000-180000 GCA_963585895.1 Sepioteuthis lessoniana
CACTTCCGGGAGGATGAATTGGACACATTCTTAAGAACATCTCAAAGCAAGTTGACTTCAAATTTGGACACTTCCGGGAGGATGAATTGGACACATTCTTAAGAGCATCTCAAAGCAAGTTGACTTCAAATTTGGACACTTCCGGGAGGATGAATTGCAAACATTCTTAAGAACATCTCAAAGCAAGTTGACTTCAAATTTGGACACTTCCGGGAGGATGAATTGGACACATTCTTAAGAGCATCTCAAAGCAAGTTGACTTCAAATTTGGACACTTCCGGGAGGATGAATTGCAAACATTCTTAAGAACATCTCAAAGCAAGTTGACTTCAAATTTGGACGCTTCACGGAAGATGAATTGGACTCAGACCTAAGAGCATTTCAAAGCAAAAAAATTGCAAGATGCGACGAAGTACATCCTGAATTGTGTGACGCGTTAGCTTGATAACATACTTCGATTACGTAACGCCATATTAAACCAAAACTCAAAAGAGAAATGAAGGAAAGTCTGGATCATCCCCTTTCTGAAGAAATATGGCCACGGAATTGCTAAGAACTACAGAAATATACGTATAAATCTAGTTTTAATTCATTGTTTTCATTCTTTTTGACTGTTTTTGGCCATTGCTAAAAATGTAGTATCCCTTACTATTTATCTACGGCTGGGAGTGGGTGAAACGCAAGGTCATTAGTACGAGAAGAAATGCAAACAGTCTCGTCAAATCCCATATTCTATTTTCTAAGACGAGAAACAAAGAGATCAACTTCAGGAATTCCTCGGTTTTGTTTGGTTTTATGGCATTTCAACCATGGAAGGTTATTTAATGCTAAATCCTCTTTATACATATATATTAAATATATGTGATATGGTCTTGTTTGGTTTTATGGCATTTTAACCATTGAAGGTTATTTAATGCCAAATCCTCTTCATACATATATATTAAATATATAGGATTCAGTTTGGTTGGGTTTCATGGCATATCAAACATTGTAGGTTATTTAACATCCATTCCTGATTATACATATGTGTTAAATAGATGATTTGATTTTGTTTCGTTTCACGGCATATGAACTATTGTTAGTTATTTAAAGTCAAATCCTGATTATACGTATATATTAAAAATACGATTTGTAATCATATTTTGTTGATAACATTTTTAAAAGACTCCTCAGTTAAATATTGTAAACGGTTAAAAGGTTTCAAGTATTGCTAGCTAATCATCATCATCATCATGTCATGCCACTAGCACGGATACCTCTGACCCTCTCTCTCCACTTCTCCCTATCGTTCATCGCCTCTGGTAGGTCTTAAGGGCTACATCCCGTATCCTCACATAGCTGCTGTATGCATGTTCGAGCTGGTTGTCCCGCTTTTGCTCAGCCATATATGGGGGTCCATAGTAGTACATTACTTATAAGCTCGTCCCTGGTTCTCCTGTATGTCCTGCATGTCTGGTTCGTCTAACTTGAATAGTTTTCGCGATGGGAAGCTGGTGGCCGTATAGTTGGTGCCTTGTGGGGTGTTGCTGCAAGGACTTGTTCAATATTGCTCGCAACATTCTTGTGTAATTGCCGTGTAGCTTCTTCTCCAGGCGTATTGTTAGCGTCCAAGTAGTGCATCCATACAGCAGCATCGATACGACTGCTGCCTGGAAGAAACTGTTTCATTTTATCGGTCAGGTTTGATTTCCATATCATCGATAGCCTATCGATAGCTGTTCCTGCCTTGATTAGCCGTGTGTCGATAATTATTTGGTTTTATACAATTAAAAGGTTTCAAATATTGCTACCTAACAGTTACAGTTTAACATTAGTTATTTTTTTTTTGGACTCAGTGAAATGGTTACAAGTATTGCTATATCAGTATTATTATATGATTAACCCACATGGACTTTGAGAAAAAGCTCCATGGATGGTATACAAGGATTATGTTTACTGTTTTGAACAAGTATTGAAAAAGCAACCCAAAAGAACAAGAGCTGAAAAGCAACTTGCCTCTTGCGTCACATTGTAGTAAGTTGAAAAAGATATACTGGACACAGTCGGAGAATTAGGAAAGAACTCATCATCATCATCATCATAGGAGGTGCCAGTGGTGTAATGGTTATGGAGGTGCTAGTGGTGTAATGGTTATCGTCACAGGATATGGACACGGCGATACGAGTTCAATTCCTGGACAAGACTGATTGCATTTCACATAGCATTAATACCCTTGGGAAAGGTATGAATCCAATTATTCTCCCTCCAGCTATGGGTAAATAGTAGGGCAGACTAGGTTCTTCAGCCTTGGTAAGGCAACTAGTCTAGGAGAAGGAAAACTCTGAATTCAAACCTGCTAAACTCCGCTTAAAAAAACTGACCTTGTGTCATATCCTGCTCGAGCGGAGGGGTTGGGTAAATAGGATCATCATCATCATCATCATGTCACGCTTCCAGCGCGGATCTCCCTTACCTTTTCTCGGCATTCGTCTCTAGCGTCCATTGCTCTCGGGAGGTCTTTAAAGGCGATATCCTGTATCGGCACAGACCTGTTGTATATCGGTTCTAGCTGGTCGTCTTGCCTTTGATCGTCCATATATATAATCCAAGGAAAATAGTCTAAGGATTAGACTATTAGGTAATAATACCAGAAGAATAGGAATATCCAATTGAGTGCTCAAGGTCAACAGCTTTCGAATGTATAATTAATTTCAGATTAAAAATATATCGAAAACTCATATGCAGAGAGAAAACATTGTAAGTAAAATTGAAAGAAAAAATTCGATTTTGCAGTTCCATAAGTTTATTTCGGCCATATAAAATCAACCTCTTCAGATGGATAAAACAGAGTTATACATTTGAATATTATTGACATGTTTACATTGCTTGTAGCGAGAAGAGATTTTTTTTTAAATAGTAATTAAAAAAAGAAAATCTAACGGTGGAAATATCATTATGTATTAACAAATATAATTCTTTTTTTCTTAAAGTAACTTATAATTATATATATTGTCATCCACAGGCAGACTGTTCCGGTGTATCCCTACTCTTCAGTGTGGCTAGATACTTAGGCCTCTTGAAGCTGGGATCGAAACCGGTCCAACTTAACGTTTGACTTAATATCAGACTGCTCGGCCAAGTGGAACAACGTCGGAATAAAAAAAAATGTCGCATATTTATTTTCACTTTAAAATTACTTAGAACGACAAGTTCAAACCAATCATATATATATATATATATATATATATATATATATATCCAGTTGGCGTCCAGAAACAATGGGTGTGAATTATTCGTATATAAAATATATGACGAATTTCTTATGAATCTATGGGAGCGCTTGATGTATGGCTAGTGATATATATTCCTTTTGATGTTTGTATAATACAAATCACGCACAGAGCATATACAATAAAACAGGAAGAAAAGTCAACCATGATTACATTGTCATTATAAATTCATTTGAGCGAAGAATATAATAATCTTCATCTGTCCAGATGACTTACACGCTTAATTTGAGGGTAAAAACACCAAATATGTATTACAATATATGTGTATGTGAAAAACTTATAAAATTATATATATATATATATATATATATAGTACAATTAAATGGAGACTCAAACTCGGTTAAGCCGTCATAATAAATTTATTTCGGAAGAGAATATTGTTGGTATATTCTCCGTCTCGTCAGATGACTCTTTTTACATGCTCTGTATTGTCCCAGAGATGCGAATGAGGAGTTACAGTTCTTATTCAGAAGATAAATAGGAAAATTAAAGAAATTAAAAAATAATTTAAAATCAGAAAATAAAGATAAAGATTAAAAAAAAGAAAAGAAAAGAAGACAGTATCTAATCGCATAAATCAGGAGTTGGAAACAATTCCAAGCTGGACCAATAAAATATTCAAAAATAAGATATTAAATCTAAGTAATCCCGGTCAAGAGCTAAATCTAAATAAAATCCACACTGCAAATTATTTTCTTTTCAAAACCTACAAACAATTCGTCACATTAAGATAATCAGTTTATTTCCATCCTGATAAAAGCATTGATGTAAATCAATGCTCTAAAAAAAACAAAAAACGGGACTTCCTCAGATCAAACAAGAAAATGGATTAAAATAACTTTTTCAAATTCACAATAGACTTGAAAAAAAATGTTATATCTTAAAAAAGTAACCCTTCATATTTAAGTAACAATAAGTATCAACTTATTTTGGCAAGTAAAAGGGACATCCGGTTTCATCGTACTTCATATTTACAATATTCGTGACTTTTTTGGAATACAAGTAAAATGCACCCTAAATGAATATAATATCTAACAGTTGGGAACAAATATATAACCTGAGGATTAAGTTTTATTTATTGCGGACTTTTTTCCTCATGTTGGTAGTTTTTTTGTGTTGTTTCTTCTTTCACTACGTTTCGGCCAAATTGCACCTCTGGCCTTCTTTGGGTGATTTACCGCGACCTCGGTTAGGAATGCTGAGTCTTGTAACCGTATCCCCAGTAATTACTGCCTTCCATAGTTGTTGTCTATCACACCACGTTTTTGACCAAAAAAACTACCAACATGCGGAAAAAAGTCCGCAATAAATAAAAATTAATTCTCAGATTAAGAAACCTCATCTCAAAGTGATTCCAATTAAAGACAAGTACAAAAAAAATATATAACCCTACGGGATTTTTAAGTTACAATCTAATTCTGTCTTCAATTTCTAATTTTAATTTCTTAAAAATCAGTACTTAGAGCTAATATCTTTTTCACCTCATATTTCTTCCGTATAAATGCAATCTTTAATTAGATTCAACCATTTTCTCATCTCAGAAGTGCTTACGGTAAAAAAAAAAAAAAAGAACTAAATTTTGGTAATTATGAATTAACCGTCTCCATCTCCTGACCTCTTTCCAATTGGTTTAAAAAATAATATCCAAAGAATGAGAGTGAGATATTTCAGTGCTTGAAGAATACTTGGGAGGGACTGCCATTTATTTCTTTTTTTAAAAAACTATTGGAACGAGTGCCAATGTTGTATTGTCACTGACGCAATGAATAACAGACGCAATAATAAAGACGCACGCAGGAAGACCTCTTTAACAAAATATTTACCTCTCACTTTATTTGTAAGGGTACAAAAAGGTTGTGTAGGGTTTTACTGTGAGAGTGAGCCGGAGACCGAACATAAACTGTAATATTTTGATCCCACTGTTATGACCGTCACGTTGTGTCTTTCTCGTTCTTTAGTGCTGCTCAACCGGAGTGTGATGGCTTTCTTTATTGCATCTTATCAGCATCTTCTCCGGACCTCAGCTCATCAGGGCATCAGGCCCCCTTCGGCCTGGTGTGGCTTTCCCTACCACATCTCCACTCCACTGGAACTCAAACTCTCTGGCCGGAACTCAACTCAACTGCCCCCGCCACTGCCAACTCCTCAACTTCCGTCTTGACTGCGTTATATAATAGTTCAACGCCTACACGATCGCCCACTCGATCTTTGAAATCGAATGTTTAATCGTCATCAAGCAGAAATAACTGTCCGGTGCATCAGTCTATGAGTGTATCATGGGCTTTACCTTGTCCCCTTTCATAAGCCAATTTTCGCCCACGCGATTTCCTCTCATAACTGCCATTAGAATGTGTCACCTCCTTCCGGTGCATTATCTTGGAATGGTATTTTTGGCCGGGTCAAAAGGTCAAAATATAACACCAAGAATTTAAAGAGCAGAAATTAAAGCAAGTGGTGGTTTTATGGACAAAAAATATCAAACATATATATTTTTTATAGTTAGGGGCGTGTTTATTGTCAAAATGAAATATAATCTTCATGTAATTTTTTATATACCTAAATTTAAGGTGTCTTTTCATTAGTTCTTTCATTTAGTAACTTCCAAACATTTTTAACAAGATTCATGTCTGGACTTTAACCTGGCCACTCCATAACAGTAATATGAAAGAGAAATCAAATGAGACTTGAACTCAAACTTGAAGGTTTCTTAGACTTGAATGGTAATCATTAAACCATCCAATGCGCTTATCAACGGATATTTTCACCCATTCTCCTTTCAGATTAGTCCATAGTCTTCAACCTTTCTTGGATTCTTTTCCTTAGTTCTTTCATTTAGTAATTTCCAAACATTTTAAACAGGATTCATATCTGGACTTTGAGCAGGCCACTCCATAACAGTAACATCCTCCTCAGAAAGAAATGTCTTAAAAAACTTTGCAGCGTGAAACAAAGCGTTATCTTGCATAAATACAGCCGTTTGATTAATTGCAGGCCTCAACCTATGTACAATATATTTCTTCAATATCTCATTGTGTACAGTTGCATTAAATTTACTGGGAAGCCTGACAAGAGGTCCTGTAGCAGTAAGAGAAATTATGGCCAACACCATCACACTTCATCCTCCAAATTTAACCCTGGTTTTAGTGCACAGAGGCAAATATTGTTCCTTAGGAATGTGTTGAACGAACTTTCTCCCGTCACAACTGAAAGTTCAAACTTTTACACATCGCTGAAATGAACACTATCTCACTGTTCTTTAGTCCATGTGACGTGTTCAGTGGCAAATTTCGATCGGCCTATTTTTTTCATTTCAGAAATGTAAGACTTCATATAAGCAACTCGGCTATTCAAATTTATTTCATTAAACCTTCAGGAAATAGTGTATCTTGATATTTTAACGCCAAGGTTAGCATTAGCTCTTTTAGAAATAGCTGTTGCTGTCGCAAATCGATCCTTTTTTGATTCATTACCAATCCATCTGTCTTCCCTTACTGTAGATTTCCTTGGCCTGTCAGGTGATTTCTTTTAGATTTCTCTTCAGTCTTTGAAATATCCCCAATCGAGAGTTTATCTTCATTATGTAACTTGACTATCAGTTTTCTAAGTTCCAATGACGTCACAGATTTTTTCGCCATGTTCACAATGCAAGATCCGGTGAAGAGCCGGAGTAATTTAGTAAAATACTCTATTTTATATTCTTACCTAAAATTTTCCTTTTTGATAATACAAATTGATTATTAAATTTTACGGATTTATTTAACCCTTCTGATGTTCTTGATCGTTATATAATTGATCGTTTCGAATGTTATATAATTGATCGTTTCGAATGTTATATAATTGATCGTTTCGAATGTTATATAATTATTCTAATAACTTTATCAAAATGAGTTTATCGAGCTTTATATTTTGAAATTATATAATGAACCTCTCTATTTTTTTTCCTTGATAAAATATTCTATGAAGCTTTAAAATAAAAAAGTTCTTTCACCAATGGACTTTTCTTGACGTCGTTCTGATATTTATGTTCACTACTGTATGTGATATTGAGTCAATTCGATTTTGATCTCAGCTTGAAGCATTTCGCAGGTCTAGCTAAACTGAAGAGTTGTGATACAAAGAAATACTGTCCAAAAATAACTATACACACATATATATATATATATATATATATATATATATATATATATATATATATATTTAAGTATCATTTAATAAGTCTCCAGACTTTTTTCGTATGGACACTTTATTAATAGTGCACACATTAAATTCTAGTCCATTTCGAAGTAATATCCTCCGGCTGCAAACACTTGTTGGTATGTTCCAACAACTTCTGGAAGGCACCATGGAAGTCCTCTTATGTGAGCGTGTCAATGACCTTCGCCACAGCCTCTTTAATCTCCTCAATTGTCTCATAACGACAGCCTGTGAGCTTAAGTCTGGGAGCAAAGTCTTGACTATAGGCAGGGTGAGGAACTGTCTTGATGCATATTTTGGTCAAATAGTCTGTTACAAGGATGGAGTTGTGGACTGGTGTATTGTCCCGGTGGAAATGCCACTGACCCGATTTGAAGAGTGCTGGTCTCTACCGATGGAATCTCTTGCTGAACACCCTTAAAACCTCAATAGAGTAACCCTAACCTGAACTCTAACCCTTTGGCCAATCAACTCTGGTGTATTGACTTCCTTACTCCTCCCACACCTCTAAACATCTCTCACAGACTCCTTGCCTCCCTAGAATCTCTTATGCCACTCCAAAGCTGATGCTCGATTCTTGCAAGATGGTCGAAAAGCAGTCTGAAGCATTCCATACATTTCTGTGACATTTTTTCCTTGTTTAAAACAGAATTTATTGCATATCATTCCAATAAAGTGTCTTCAAGTTCAGACTGAATTTTTGAAAATCACAAGCAGTAACAATCAGCCTTTAGTAGGGTGTATTCCAATTCTTGCTATAACTGTTGATTTGTATCTGAAATCATAAAAATTTGTCAATCATCTCATAAGATGTATAGCAATAACATACTGAATTTTCAAGAGTCGACAACAATTTTAAATGCCTGCACAAAAAGTCTCGAAACTTATTGAAGTCACCATGTATATATCTGTAGATAACAACATATAAAGTCCACCAAGTAGGTTGAGTACTCTAGAGGGGAAATTATCCGGTTAACACATTAAATAACTTGATTAAGAATTAATTAAAAATTATCCGGCTAACATTAATAACTTGAGCACTTCAAGTAGCTCATAACGTATATGTAAAATGCCATACGCACAAAAAATTCCCTCTGGGGTAAGACATCCGACCTACATAAAGTCAGCCAGTTTCCGATCTCGGCTTGAATCATCTCGCGGATTAAGCCCAGTGAAGAATGGTGATATGACGAAATAGATTATCTAAGAACAACAAAATTATATATATATATAAAGGATTTGATAAATTAAGTCGTCAACCGAGTAGTATAAATATTTTTACAAAGTTTAGATTTCACTTTCTTAATTTTCTTTATTTTTAGTTTCACTTTCTTCGCTTCAAGTTTGGTTTTGTTTACATTTATTTTCACTGTTAGTTTCATATTCTCTACTTTTAGTTTCACTTTTTTACTTATACTTTCACTTTCTTTACTTGTAGTATATTCAAAGTTTACGTTTATTTACTTATAGTTACACTTTCTTTACTAATAATTTATCTTTATTACTCACACTTTCACCTTTTTTATTCTTAGTTTCTTATTCTTTATATAAAATGGAACACACAAGAGCAAGATGTTTTTTCGGCATATATGTTGGAGAGTGTGTGTGTGTGTGTGTGTGTGTGTGTGTGAAGTAGTTGTGGTATAATAGTCATTGGCGTAGGAAAGGAACATGGAGGCCTGAGTTCAAACCCTGGGCGATGCTGTTTCCATTCCACATAGCACTAATAACCTTGGAAGATAAGAATCCAACCAATTTCCCTCTAGCGATGGATGAATATTTGGGCAGGCTTAGTTCTTTAACTTTTGTATGACAACTGATCTTGGAGAAGGAAAATTCCGAATTTGAATGTTAATATTTTTTTTTAGAAAATAGACCCCGAGTCGTGTCTTCCTCGAGTGAAAGGGTTGGTAAATATATGCGTGGGTGTTTGAGTGTGCATGTCTGTGTGTCTATGAAGAGAGAGTGAAAAACTATATATATATATATATATCAATAATATCAAAGAAAGAAAATTCGTAGATACTATGCTATTATCAATTTATTTAGACAATCGCACAAAACGTTTTTCCTCATCAGATGGCTAATATAGAATGTTCTATAGCAACCATCTGATGAGGTAGGATGCTTTTTGCGACCGTTGAAGATGATTTATAATGGCGTTGTGTCTTTAATATCATATATATATATATATATATATATATATATATATATATATATATAGATGTATTCGCTCTGAATGAGAGTTTTTTCTATCAATTCTTTTATATTAATAGCTATACATCCAGTATTCACTTAGAATTATATGAAACTTGTCATATATTGTATATACATAAGATATTCCAAACATATTGTCTCTGAACATTAATTTATATAACAGACATATATATATATACATATATATATAGTGTATCACAAAAGTGAGTACACCCTTCATATTTCTGCAGATATTTAAGTATATGTCTTCATGAGACAACACCGACAAAATGACACTTTGACACAATGAAAAGTAATCGGTGTGCAGCTTATATAACAGAGTTAATTTATTTTCCCCTGAAAATAACTCAAAATATAACCATCAAAAGCTAAACCCCTGCCAACAAAAGTGAGTACACCCTAAAGAAAGTACACCCCTAAATGTGTACTCACTTTTGCGATACACTATATATATATATATATATATATTTATGTAGTTTGAATTATTTGCCAACGTTTTCGGTTTTCAGACGTCTATCAGGGTTTATTTAAAAACCTAGCCCCTTAATATTGGTAAATACTTCAAACTGATAAAATCATCTTCTAAAGACTTGTGCGTTTTTAGATTTGGATATTTTCATACTGCCCGATTTACTTCCGGTTTTTCTTGGGTTACCACAATTTTACTTAAGTGTATAGAGGCAAAAGTGCCTGCCTGGAGGAACGGAGGATAGGGATGGGTGACGAAATAGTGTCAGGGAATCCTATGTTGTCAACGTGACTTGATAATGATGACGTATGTGCATTTTGGGTACATCAGTGCATAGTACTTAGATCGTGTCACACAGATGTATCTACGTTAAAATATCATTTTACATATATATATATATACACACACACACATATATATATATATATATATATATATATATGTCTGTGTGTGTGTGTGTGTGCCTGTGTCTGTGTTGATGTTTTGAAAAATGGATCTTTTTAAAAAATAATTTTAATTAGAAATAATGCTAGATTTAGTAATCCTTCGAGATTTTATTGTGCATATTAATTAACGTTTTAGAATCTTTAAAGGTAAATTGAAATTAGTTTCTAAAGTATCTACGTTAAAATGTCATCATATATATATATATATATATATATATATTGTGACGTGGTACGCCACTGAGCGGGGAGAAGTAAGATTTAATTTCCCTTCACCTTCTGTGTTTGAACTAACTGCCCAGCGACTGACCTCTGAGGCAGTTAGCTATCTGCACTCCACAAACCCAATTTGGTAGGACGAAGAATGGAATGCAGGTCATTGAGTAGCACGACTGGGTGAGGAGGAGGAGGAGGAGGAGGAAAGAGGCCAAATGATTGGCCAGAGCCCTAAAGCCGAAAAACAGGTACCCTTTTCGCCAGAGGAAATAGGGATAAGGTTTGTCAGATCTTGGACAGTAGTCGGCGCGACGAGATGTTTTGAAACTGTAGCCAAATTCCGGGTACCTCGCCCGCGAAAAGAATTGAGTTTGGGGACAGAAATCGGCGGATAAAGAAGTCAGTTTCCAGCCCTCTCCGGAATGAGCGAAACGAATCTTTGGACTGAAGATAACAGGTGCCTTCCAGCCAGGTTCTACAGAACGCCGCTCGCCCGTAAAAGAAAAGAATCTGCGAAGTAAACCAGTTAAAAGCTAAGTACATCTTGAACTGTTTTTCCTCCTAACCTTCCCAAATATTGGAACTTATATGTATTAAGAAAAGGAAAGAAATAGACTGAAGAGATTCGTTTCATAAACTGTAAACGAACGAGTGGATTTAACTACCTTTTCAAGTTTTAAAAGTAAAGAAAGAAAGAAGAAAGAAAGAAAAAGAAAAAGAATAGAGAAGGACATTTTTGTTTAAGACTGTCTGCTGATTTGATATCGCCGGCACCTTAAAAAAATAAAAGAACTGTTGCTTAAACCTCATAAGAATTTGTTTGATCCTCACTTATTAAAATTTTGTTATATTTTAAATGTCCCCTCGTGTCGAAATTTATTCGTTGTGTTGTTTACCTATCGATTGGCCTTCTTTTGTATATATCCTTTTCCGCTTCATTCACTTCAATTTATTCTCGCAAAATGTCTTATTCGCCTTAAAACATTATACGGGAAATTGGAATTTCTGACTACAGTGAATAATATTTTATCTTAACCTAGAAGTCCATGTTTTCCGTTATCCGAGGGCGTAGGAAGACGAAAGGATTTGGTGACGTATATAAAGTGAAATTGGAATCCCCCTTGACTGCGTCGGGCTGAGTCTAGCCCCAAATTAACCCCCAATTTATTTGCCAGTTCCCATATGCCCGAAAAAGGAATCTTAACTAGGACTTAAATTGCGAGGGGTCAGACTACCCTGACGTCACACGTGCTTAAAATATACCCTCGTCATGAGATAAATACTTACACACCGTTACAATATATATATATATATATATATATATATATATATGTGTGTGTGTGTGTGTGTGTGTGTGTGTGTGTGTGTGTGTGCGCGTGTGTGTGTGTGTGTGAGGATGTGTTGAAAAATGGATCTTTTTAAAAAAAAGTATTTTAGTTAGAAATAATGTTAGATTTAGCAATCCTTCGATGTTTTTTTGGGTTTTTTTGTGAATATTTACTTTTTGGAATCTTTACAGTTAAGTAGAAATTAGTTTCTAAATTTTGTTTGTCTAACTTATTATTTTCCTCGCCAGTTTTAATGTCTCTCTTGTGTTCATGAATCCGTTTTTGATTATTCATTAAGTGTTGTACTCCTTACATAATGGACTCGCCCTCCTCCATAAATACACGTCAACGGGAGCGTCAGACGGAGTGCACCAATCAGCGTGACACAATCACGTGTGATACCATTTGCGTAGTGGACGGATAGTCACTATTCCACTGGAGTCTCAGCTTTCTATCAACTAACTACTGTTTAACCAGGTTCACTTGTATCTTGTTTCTGTTACTCGAATATATATGTTTTTCTATCAATCTATTTTGTGTTCGCCGTGTCTTTCTTTGGTCAGCATCACAACATAGAGCTTCATCTTAAGAACAGGATCGAGTAAACTCTGGTATCAGATTGGATGTTGTTAAAAGAAAAATAACTCACTGAGTAACCTTTTGGGAAGAAGGAATTTCACGAGACTAGAAACGTAAGATTTCTTGACATTCCAATATGAGGTATAATTAAAGATAAGAACGCGTAGACGGAATCGTTCTTAATTCAAAAAAAGGTGGATTGAAAGAGAAACTTGGGAACACATGGTGGATAAATTTGAATGATAAGAGATAGATTGAAAAATGACACCAAGATCAAGATCGAAAACTCGGGAAAGATTACAAGTTTTAACCGGTTCCAAAATGATGTTCCACTTGTCATCGAAATGTGTGTTTCGGCTTTTTTTTTTATTTTTACAAAGGAACACTGTTTTATGAATTTTTACACTTTGTGAAAAGCCGTCTTAAGAGGCGAGTCAACGACTTGTTGAAATAAATATATAATGACTCATATATATTCGTTTACGGTTTGTTTGTTTGAGCTTTATGGCATATCTAACTTTGTTGGTTATTTAATCCTATTTACCAACCCCTCCACTCGGACAAGATACGACACAAAGTCAATTTTTAAGCGGAGTTTAACAGGTTTTAATTCAGAGTTTTCCTTCTCGTAGACTAGTTGCCTCATCAAACCTGAAGAACGCAGTCTGTCCTACTATTTACTCATAGCTGGAAGGAGAATAATTGGATTTATACCTTTCCCAAGGGTATTAGTGCTATGTGAAATGCAATCAGTCTCGTCCAGGATTTAAACTCGTGTTGCCGTGTCCATGTCCTACGACGATAACCAATACACAACGGGCACTTTTGTTGGTTATTTAATGCTAAATCCATTTTTGTACAAATAAACAGTTCTATTTCAAAATTCAATTCATAATGAATGCACAGTTTAATTTTGAAAAGTGTAGTTTTGTTTACACACATTCAAATGTGAAAACTGTTCTATTTCAAGCAGTTCAATTTTGCAAACGTATGTAGTTTAGTTCTATTTGACCCGTAGATAGGATCCTATCAAGAGCTACCACTCCGGGCCAGAGTAAACCAGGTAGCGATGAAGGGGTACTCAACATTCCCCAAAGATCCAGCATCTGTGTTTTGTGTCATACCCCCATCAACTGAATTTATTTCATATTCAGGACACACATTGGAGGAGGCATATTCTACTGCCCAAGACGACTGGGTAACATTCTGTTGAGTTTTCTTTCAATTTATTTCATGGATATAGTAAAGTAAGGTCGGCGACCGTAGTCTCGGGTCCACTTTACCCTTGATACGTACCTTATAATGCTGAGTATTAAGCAAGGAGGTATCAAGTACCAATTTTTAAATCTTTGGTATAACTCGACCTGGAATTTAACCCTGGTGTTTTCTACTTTAAAGTGTGCTCAATGTCAGTAATTGACTACATATGTCAAAGTAAGGATAGCTATCATCTCTCTCTCTCTCTCTGTCTCTGTCTTTGTATGTGTGTGTGGATGACAATATATACCCTCCCCCATGGGGTTTGAGCACTCTGGCAAAGGAGTTTACGGCTGCCGCTTACATAATGCAAAGCTCTTCAAAAGAACTGAGAACTCTATAATCTGGTAAGGAATAAAATGTAAACAAACGAACGCTACTACTTAATACCTTATAATTCCCTAGCCAACGTTTGTACGCTTGTTGGCTGAGCGGTCTGATACTAAGTCAAACGTAAAGTTGGGCGCGTTTCGATCCCAGCGTCAAACGTGTCTGGCCTCACTGAAGAGTTGTGAAACAACGAAAAAATTTGTTTGTGGATGACTTTATATATATATATAAAGCTTATTGCTACGTATTTTAATACAGTAGGCGGGATTACTTAAAATAACCCAGGACAGGATGATATACCGTTAAATCCGATGACGTTATCTGTCTCAGTATATTTATATATATTTTTTTTCTGCGTCAGTTCCAACTGAAACATAAGTTCAGTGAAGTATCCTAACTAACCTTCAGTTTCTATTTTAACAAATTGCAATCGGTGAGCGGAGTTATATACGTATTACCTGTATTTAATTTCAATGGGAGGTGCCCGTGGTGTAGTCGTGATCGTCGTAGGAACTGAACTCGGCGACTCGAGTTCAAATCCTGGACGGGACTGATTGCATTTCACATAGCACTAATATCCTTGGGAAAGGTATGAATCCAAAATATTCTCCCTCCAGCTATGGGTAAATAGTAGGACAGACTAGGTTCTTCAGCCATGGTGAGGCAACTAGTCTAGGAGGAGGAAAACTCTGAATTCAAACCTGTTAAACTCCGCTTCAAAATTGACCTTGTGTCATATCCTGCCCGAGCGGAGGGGTTGGGTAAATAGTACCTGTATTTAATTTTGAACCATTGGCCTTTCGAAAAGCATTAAGCCACTTCTTCATCATCTCTAAGTAAATAGTAGAATAATCCAATCCTGTCAGAAACATTCACCTTAAACCAATATAAATTATCTAATTTAATGGTATATTTTCCAAGTCATGCAGTGGAAAATATTATATAAAAACCAACTATTGATTAAAAATAATTCAATTCATTAACAATGCTATTTAGTTGCCCTTCTTTGAGCTTTTATTGTAGCCTTAGTTCTTGTGGCTGTGGATTTTCCTTATTAAAAGCAATATTTCCCTAGCATTCCTCGAATGACAGTTTATACAGTGTATCCAAATAGATGCAACCCATTAATATGATAATGATTTCTTACTGAGACAAAGTGCAATAGCGGTCATTTGACCCATAGATATGACCTTTTCAGGTGCTACCACTCTGGCCAGGGTGGACGTAGAGCGTTAGCAACGAAAAGGCTCTCTGCATTCTCAAAGCTCCAGCATTGCTGGAGCTTCACCATATGTACGTGTGCATGACAGAAGGTCACTTATGAATTCTCCTTTACTTTTCAAGCAATGGTTCGCATGTCTTGTTCGTCCTACTTGAATTATTTGTGAGATAGGAAGTAGGTGGTATTACAGTTGTATTTTTTTGTTCAAGACAGCGCGTAGCATTTTTGTGTTGTTCCCATCTAGTTTTTATCCTTAGTGTTTTGTTAGCCTCCATGTCATATACCTATAATATAATCAATATAATTAATTATATAAGATGATTATTTTATTTATAGTTATAAATTATAAGTTATCTAAAATCTTTAGGTTGAAGTATAAGTCGAATGTGAAAGCTCAAATGTGCTCTTGTCTCAGGATGGGGTTTACAGAGTGTTTTGAAACCTGCAGTAAACAGGATGTTGAAAATAAACACATTGAATGTAATGACTGCTGATTTAGCTGCCATGTTTATGCAAAGTTTTTAATGACACGTGTTTTTATTATCATTAGTCAATTCAAGAAGAGTAATTTTTAATCAAATATTTTTTGTTTTCTCAACGATTGCAAAAGTATATAACATCTCAGCTTAGAGATGGGAAATTGGATAAATATTATAATCTTTTAGCAGACTAAAGTTTTATTGGGTCCAGGTATTTTGATAATACACATAGTAATTTTGGCTGTTGATATTTATATTTAAAAAATTTCAAGATGGTAAAATTCTCATGTTTAAGATACTGGAATGAACCAAATAAGATTACCAATTGAAGAATAATTTTAATCCTCTTGGCTCTGTGCATAAATATAATCTTATATTTTATATTTATATAACTTGCCAAAGCTAAGCAGCAATTTTTCTATATCGTATATGTTGGTAATTATCTGCATTGATATAATAGTCATATTATAATCAGCTCCGTAGTGTAATGGTTATCATCGTAGGAAATCGACACGGTGACACGAGTTCAAATCCTGGACGAGACTGATTACATTTCACATAGCACTAATACCCTTGGGAAAGGTATGAATCCAATTATTCTCCGTCAAGCTATGGGTAATTAGTAGGGCAGACTAGGTTTTTCAGTCTTGGTGAGGCAACTTGTCTAGGAGAAGGAAAACTCTGAATTTAAACCTGTTAAACTCCGCTTAAAAATTGACCTTGTGTCATAACCTGCCCGAGCGGAGGGGTTGGTAAATATAATAATGAGTTCCGTCGGTAGGGACTGTTGAATACACAGACTGCATCTCTGCTGAGGAGTAAGAGATTCCCCTAACACGTGTCCTGCATATGGCACTAAACTTTCTGTTTAATCTCGAGTCGTAGAACTTTGGAAAATTAGTACTTCTTTGTCATTAATCCCAGGTCCATCATCAACGGGAGTTGTTGTGCCTCATATATAACTGTTTAACCCTTTAACCGAGTGTAAAAATATCGTTGGCACGACACCATTTGGGATACAATGGCTGGTAATGGTGCTAAACTAAATGTCGCTGGCCTTCGTTCCATGACTACAATAGGCGTTTCCGGACAGTGTGTTTATCAATCTCCTCTGTGACCCCGTTTTGTTAGAAAGATCACTGATGGTAATAACATAATCCATCTGGAACTTCTTTTAGTGGTCGGGTTGGTTCGCTGGAGCAAATTGCTTGGGTGCCAGCGACTCAAAGACAAGAAAAATCCTCCGTTAACAATTAACTATTACTTATTGGGACGTATTGGTGCAACAATAATACATCCAATAGAAAGAAATTATCGCTTTATTATCCGGATATGAAGGAGTTCATTGTTATGCAGACGGCATACAGATTTCCAGCTGTCATTGAAGCACAAGAGAAAGGGAATGACTGAGAGAGGCAGAGACAGAGACACAGAGAAAGAGAGAGACAGAGAGAGACTGTGAGGATCCATGAACAGAGACACGCTTGTCGCTACAAAATCAACCCTCACCTTGTCACTGTCCCGAAGCGCTCTGTGGATATTTACTCAACACAGCTGTCTACTTTTCACTGACTACTGCCCAAACTGTTAACAAACTGTTGATTTTAAAATTGAATTATTAGGATTAGATAATAATGTTTGAGCCCTTCAACGGTGTGCGAATAGAACTTTAAGGGTTACATAATGTAATTTTCTGAAAACTTTAAGGGTTAGATAATGTATTTTTCTGAAAAATGATTTTTAAATAATCAAACCAATTTTCTATTGATGGAATTAAAAATTTTGCAAAATTTATATATGAACGTGTGCATTGATTATGGAAATAATAATTGCTATATCCCATAGTCCTTAAAATTAAACATACACCATAATATTAATAATTTAGGATGGGAACATGCTTTCATCTGACATTCATCTTTATATGTTTTATTTGAAAAAGTTCCAATATAATCACCCTGGCTCATGAAAATCCTTGATTCAACGCTGAATATCACTTTCATCTAATTTTTCACACGACACGACTGTTTTTCTTTTGTCCAATTTAATGTCATTTTCTTCTTATTGTATTTTATTGTTGGTTTTCGCTTGGCTTTTCTCTATGGAGAGTTTGCCCAGTCGGCTCGGTCTGTAGAATACAACGACTGCACCTTTGCAGAGGGTTAATACATTCTAACGAATATCCTGGATACGACACTAAACAATCTGATGGTGAGGTTCCAGTAATGCTGAAACTTTGGGGAATGCAGAGAACTCTTCTTAGCAATCGCTTCTAGGTCCACTCTTGCCCTGAGTGGTAACAATTGATAGTGTCTTATCTATGAGTCAAACAGAACTAAACTGTGTACTTATGTTAAACAAAATTACTTGAAATAGAAATGTTTTGATATTTAAACTGCTTACTCATGCTAAACTGAATTGATAGAAATAAAAGTGTTTTAACATTAAAACTGTACTTATGCTAAACTGAATTGCTTGAAATAGAAATATTGTGACATTCAACTGTATGTAGTCAAAAACTATACTTATACTAAACTGAATTGTTTGAATTAGAACTGTTTGACTTGACTAAATAGCTTGAAATAGAAATGTTTTTGACAATTAAACTGTGTACTCATATCAAACTGGTTGTTTGAAATAGAACTGATTACACAGGTTTACAAAAATGAATTTTTGTTCTGAAGCAAGAATGGGGATAGGTGTTTTTTGTTAATTTGGGTGTGCTGAATTCAAATTTATAAATAGTTTTGTTCTATCATCTCTAGTTTTCTGGCTTTTAAATAGTCTCATTTTAGTATAAACAGAGAATATATGTGCATATTTCAAGAGTTACAGCAGCTTATAACAGATCAAACAGGATAGATAAAGGACACTGATTGAATCAATATACTTGGATGACACAATTACACAATTCATAGTACCACAGATAGTCAAAAGTGTGTTTTCTTAGAAGATCTGGTGTATTTTGCCTCCGGAATGTCACGCAAGAGCATCCAGCAGAAGTCTCACATCATGCCGGGGTTCCATTTGCCTTGATAGTTGCTCTCCATCTTCGTAATGTCTTGGTGGAATCTTTCTCCATGCTCATCACTCACTGCTCCAAGGTTTGGCGGGAAGAAGTTGAGGTGGGAACGGAGAAAAATGAATGTTGAGTGACATTCCGCAGCCCATATCCTCGTAAGACTTTAGCAACTTCTCAATACAGGCTTGGTAATCTGGTACGCGTGTGTTACCCAGGAAGCCACTACAGACTGACTTGAATGCTTCCCATGCTCTCAGTTCCTTTAAGTTAAGAAGCTCCTCAAAATAAGTATCCTTCAGCACTTATCGGATCTGAGGTTCGACAAAGATGCCCTCTTTGAGCTTAGCAGCACTAAGACCTGGGAACACAGTAGACAAGTGTTGGAAGGCAGAAACATTTTTGTGCCACGCCTTCACGAAATTCTTCATCAAACCAAGCTTGATGTGAAGAGGAGGAAGAAGCACCCTATTCATGCCCACCAGAGGATTCTCCTTGAGGCTGTGTTCGCCAGGAACAAAAGTGCTTCTAGACCCCCCAGTCTTTCTGCTTGTAATGCTGGAATACAGCTAGACTATCCCAGAGACGGAGAAAACAACAGTACTTTATGAAGCCCGCTTGCATACCCATAAGAAGACCAATGACCTTATTTGTTCCGATTCCTGAAACTGGTGACTCTTACATCTTCCTGGACTAGGTTCCACTGTTTAAGCCGAGAAGGCAAGAGCTCTGACTGTTGTTTTGATGGATACAAATCACGAGCAAGATCATTCAGATCTTCTTGCATGATCCAGTGTGGCTCATTGCCACTTGTTCCTGAATATGTAAACTCAATATCTTCCAAAGATATTGACACGGCAGAATCCTCCTTTGAAGGCATTTCTTCATCTGATGAGGAAAGAAGATCCTTATTTACTGGAGGTGTGGGTACAGGAAGATCATCTGAATGGGGAACGGGTCTCCTAGCTGATTGAAGGTTAGGTTATTTGATCTTTTTCCTAGAAGATGCATTGAAACCATTATATTAGTTAAACAAAAATAACAACCATCTGCGTGGTTTCGCGGCTCTCTCCAAACTATCGGGACTGCCAAGTTGAAAGCCACTTTCTTGCCATTAAATCATGCTGTTAGTCTATAGTAGCAGGGTTTACAACAGATGTTGGAGCCCAAAACTTGTCCTGATCACCAATTTTTCGGTCAAAATAGTGAAAGTAGGTGGTTCTGAGGAGGGAAGTGATGGTTCTAGGCTGTGCAACTGTTGTGAAGTCCCCACACCCGTAGCAGAGAGAATTGGCCTTGTTGAAGCATCCTCGACATTTTGACGTGCTTGAAGCCATTGGAGAATCTGAAAATATAACAAAGTAAAACTAAATGTGCATTCGAAAATGTAATACTAATATTTAGTAACCCAAAAGATGTGTAACGTAATAGATGAGGGACACCAACCTCCTGCACCGCCTGCGAGACAACCTCTTCCAATGACTGCCAGAGTGTGGATTGAGACCTGCTGCCCTAACTGTCAAAATCCGTCTTGATATATAACTATATATATATATATATATATATATATATATATATATATATATATATGTATGTATATATATATATATAATGTAATGCTATGACTTACATTTAGTGCATAATGACTAAAAAATAAGCCATAAGTCTCACAACATTAGAATAAACCCTGATTTCATGTACGCCTTTATGTACCGTATATGCACAAAATGCACACTATGCATATCTAAAAAAACTAGAGGTGATGAGTAAAAACGTATTTCAAAATTGAATTCAGCACCCTCAAATTAGGTAAAAACGGGTATTTTTGTGATTGCCTCAATTTCTTTGTAAACCAGAGTAATAGGCAAATAATGTCATCATCATCATCATCATCATGTCATGCCACCAGCACAGATATCTCTGACCCTCTCACGCCACTTCTCCCTATTGTTCATCGCTTCTGGCAGTCCTCTTGTGTGAGCGTGTCAATGACCTTCGTCACAACCTCTTTTATCGCCTCAATTGTCTCAAAACGACAGCCTGTGAGCTTAGGGAATAACCAAAAGACACAGGGAGCAAGGTCTGGACTATAGGGAGGCTGAGGAACTGTCTTGATGCCCATTTTGGTCAAATAGTCTGTGACAAGGATGGAGTTGTAGACTGGTGCATTGTACTGGTGGAAATGCCACTGACCCGATTTAAAGATTGCTTTAATAAATTTTATAACACTGGATTTTTCCAATATATCTTACGTGACTTAAGAATGATTTAAATTAATTAATCAACTTTGTTTAAAGAATATTATATAAATTCAGAATATTTCGTAATTAAAGAAAAACGTTTTACATCTTCAAGTGTTTCAAGTATTCTTTTCTTGCACTAATTTGTGAGCAGTTTGAAATAAATTTGTTTTCAAATAATTGACATTTTTCCTTAGGATTCAAGTCTTTCTCGAATTAACAACTCTATTTAATAAAGAAAACCTTTTATTTTCTCACAGTCATATGATTTCTCTTATTCTTATAATGCTAATAATTGGCATTTATCCTCAGGATTCAAGTTTTCCTCGAATTAACAACCCAATTAAATAAAAGTAACCCTTCCTTTGCTAACAATTATATGATTTCACGTATTCTTATCTACATTCAAACAGATCTATTTGACACATAAACTGGCCCCTAATGTTATACATTGACCTTCGGCCCGAGCAAACAAGCCATTCCAAAGTGATGCACCGGAAGGAAGTGACACATTCCAATGGCCAGTAATCGAAAGAAATCGCGTAGGCCATTTTGCCTGATGAAATGGGACAAGGTAAAAGCCTATGATACACTCATAGACTGATGCACCGGAAGAGAGTAACCAGTGAACTGCATGACAGTTATTTCCGCTTGATGACGATCAAACATGCCATTCCAAAGATTGGGTGGGCAATTGAGTGGACGTTGAACTATTATATAACTCGGTCAAGACAGGAAGTCAGACAGTTGGGGATCAGAGACGTCGGAGATAAGAAGTGGTAGGGAAAGCCACACCCGGCCACAGGGGCCCTCGGGACCCCCGATGGAGTTTTGCAGAGCAGTTGGTGATAAGATGCAGTAAAGAAAGCAGTTGGTGATAAGATGCAGTAAAGAAAGCAATCATCCAGCAGAGAGCAGGGCCCCTGGGCCTCCGGTTGAGCCGCCCTGGAGAACGAGAAAAACACAACGCTGACGGCCATAAGAGTGGAGGTCAATATAATGCAGTTCTGTTCGGTCTCCAACTCCCTCTCACAGTAAAACCCCGAGTAACCCTTTTCGAACCCTTACAGTAAAGTAAGAGGTACATATTTTTGTAAAGAAGTCTTCGCTCGTCCTTTATCATTGTGTCGTTGTGATTCATTCAGCATATATATGTATATGTGTATATAAGCATATTTATTATGTGAGTATACAACACTAACTGGTATAACCACTTCTGATGAGAGTGGACCTGGTAGTAATGACAATGAAAGGCTTTTTAAACTCCTCATGCCTAAAGAACTAGATCCTGAACATCAGATATAGTTTATTGTCATACCCAAGGTCGCTCTTTTTGTTTGGAGTTTCTTACTCCTCCCCAGGAGAATACTCTCAACGTATTCAAAGCTCTGCGGTCATGGCTGACTAAAACAAGAAAATTACGCCGGAATACCAAATAATATAATACTCTAAATAGTGTGACGAAAATAAGAATAAAAAGGAGTTAAATTGTCTAAATAAGTCTTTGAGAATTTTTAAAAAGTTCTCAAGTTATTTATCGGTAAAAAAACGTTGCGTGTTTAACCATTGTCCTTATAAATTATCGGCGTAACTCCATAACACTTAAGCGAAATTTAAACTCGGTTGGCTGACTCCATTTTTGACGACACTGGCCAGAAATGCACAAACAGAAAATCATTGAAAATGTTTGAGAGCAGATTGTGAAATAAACAGAAATTATGTACGCTCTTTCTTTGAATGTAATAAAACTGTCAATTTTGTTTTTTGTTTTCTCTGTTTTGACAACATTTATAATATGGTTTAATTGCGCTTCATTCATGAAATACAATAAAATGGATGAAAAGTAATGCATTAAAAGTTAAAATGGAAAGAAGATAATTTACCTAAATTAGAAACGTAATTTGAAACAAAAAATTTGTCCCTCTAAATTTTGAACCAATTCACACAGCCCATTTATTATAATATGAGTTTTCATTTTAATGAACAAAACAGAACAACTCGATCAGTTGTATTGCTGATTAATGTTAAAAATGGAGGAAATTAGATCTCCCTCATACTCCTATCATTTTGGGTCCACTGTGTCTCTCAGGATGTACAGGGTGGAACGAAAAAATTGTCGCCTTAGAAAAGACGACATGATTCCATTTCCGCTAAATGAAAACTGGTTTTCTTTTTTTGTTGCAGACTATCTACTAGTTGACCAGTTGTGTACAAATCCCAAGAGCGATAGGAGCCTCCTACATGGTGGAACGATAAAATTGTCGCCCTAGAAAAGATGACATGATTCCATTTCCGTTTAATGAAAACCAGTTTTATTTTTTTGTTACAGACCATCCATAGTTGGCCAGTTGTGTACAAATCCCAAAAGCGATAGAAGCCTCCTATCATGTCTGAAAGTGACACAATGTTCAACGAGAGAGATCGGAGATGCACCGCTGTACAACGCATGCTCTCTACCGATCCAAGTTATGACTACCGGACCATTGCCAGTACCCTCAAAATGCAAATTTGGATTGCCACGAATAACAGCGACGTGCCCAGGATGATGAAAGCAATGTTTCCGGCTACGGTTATGGTCTTTGGTGTGTTTTCAAGTGAGGGCCACATCATGCCACCTCATATCTTCGAAGTCGGCTTGAAAGTCAACAGCAAAGTATACCTTGATGTGCTGAAGAGTGTGGTGATCCCCTGGTGCAATCAGTTGGCCGGTTGCAGACCCTGGGTGTGGCAGCAGTACTCGGCGCCGGCCCACCAGTCCAAAGAGATCCAGGCTTGGCTTCAGAAGGAGTGATACGACTTTGTACCCTACTCTCACTTGACCCTCTCCTTCCCCGACCTGAACCCGCTGGACTACTTCGTTTGGTCATACGTCAAGAACATCACCAACATGACCGCCCACAATACCAAAGCCAGCTGATCGCTGTCATCCGCCGTGTATTCGCGAGCTCCCGCCAGCGCTTGTGGAAAAGGCATTCTCCCAGTTCCGGATCCGTATCGAGGTGGTAATTGAGACTGAAGGTGGCTACATTGAATAGATGTCAGCTCTACTACATAATTAAGTTACCTGATTACCTGATTTGATTTTTTCAATAAAAGTTTTAAAATAAAGCTATTGTGTTGTTTTCTTTAGGACGACAATTTAAGCTTTCCACCCTTTCCGCTCTTTTAATTTCTTCAGTTGAGAGACCTACCATAAGTGACGAAGTCTCTTTTTTTGACATGTCTAAGCGCACTAATGAATCTGCTTGCTAGTGCCATCATTTTTGTATTAGTATACATACACATAAGCCTTGCATGAACATATTTAACAACCACTCCCTTATGAACCGGATGTGACAGAAGGTAAATTTTTAGAGGGGTTTCACAGGTTTGAATTCAGTGTTTTCTTTCACTTAGAGAAGTTCCCATGCCAAGATTAAAACGTCCATTCTGTCCTACTATTTACCCACTGTCGGTTTACGTTTGGTTTCATTTTAAGGCATATCAACCAGTGTAGGTTATTTAAACCCAAACCTGATTTATTCATATATATATAAGTGTTGTGAGACCAAAACTTACCTGCATCATGGGCTCTTCCAGCACTATATTGCTAACAGTAGTATCGTAACACCAGTAGTGGATCAGCAGGAGTTCTAGTAGTACGACTACCAATATTGGACACTATCCTTTGTATCTTTTTTTAATATATCTTTTTTACCTCTAACCCGTGTTCCGTGTTTTCCTTCTGTGTCACCAACTTTGGGTCCACATCAATTAGATATAAATGATTTGTAAACTTAAGTAAACAAATTTCAGTAGTTCAGTTAAACATCAGTAATTTGTTTAGACACAGTTGAATTATCAAACAGCTCTATTTCAAAGGATTCAAATTATCGTAAATCAACAAAGTGAAACGGTTCCAAGTATTGTTATGTATCATTAACAATTCAATTAAACATTCGTTTAATCACTTTTAAATTATCAGATAGTTCTATTTCAAACAATTCAGTTTAAAATAAGATATTTGTTTGCACTCAGTTTAAATGTCCAATGATTCTATTTGACCAATTTATATGACTCTATTAGGTGCTACTACTCCGGGCAAGAGTGGACTTGTGAGAAATGGCAATGAAAAAGAACTCCACATTCCCTAAGCTCCAGAATTATTGGAGCCTTATCAGCAGATTTTTTAATGTCATATCCAGGACATGCGTTGTGGGGGTCTTACCCCTCTGCAGAGATGCAATCGGTGTATTCTATAGCAACCTCAAATGGACAGTCATAGCTAGTGGGGGAATAGTTAGATCTATACCTTTTCTCCAGAGTATTAAAGCTGGCAGAAACGCTAACCTAAGCAAGGACTTGAACTCAGATCACCGTGTACTTTTCCGAAGATGTTTGCCATTACATTACGAGCATATGAATATATATATATATATATATATATATATATGAATGCAAGCATGTATGTGTCAATGTGGGGACTAGTACTAGAGTGGGGTTGGTTGGTTGGTTGGGTTTTATGGCATATCAACCTTTGTTGGTTATTTAACGCCAAATCCATTTTTATGCAAATAGTCAGCTCTATATCAAATAATTCAGTTTAGCACGAGTACATAGTTTTATTGTCAAAACGGTTTTAATTCAGTGAATTCAATCTAGTATAAGTAAAGATTTTGTTTGCATACATTTAAATGTCAAAACAGTTATATATTAAACAATTCAATTTTGTGTAAGTACAGTTTCACTGTAAAAAACAGTTCCATTTTAAACATTTAAGTTTAGCATAAGCTCGTTGTTTAAATGTAAGTACAGTTTATTTGTAAAAAACATTTCTATTTCAAGCTATTCAGTTTAGTCAAAGGGTTCTCATTCAAACAATTCAGTTTAGCATAAGTATAGAGTGAGTTCTATCAAACCCACAGATTGTGCCCTATTCCTTGCCAAAGTGGACCTGGGAGCACTGACATTAAAGGAGTGCTCTGCATTCCCTAAGGCTCCAGCATCACTGGAACTTAACAATCAGATTGTTTAGTGTCATATACAGGACACTCAGGGATGTCTTACCCCTCTGCAGAGGTGCAGTCGGTGTATTCTACAGCCCCAGCCGACTGGGCAAACTAGTGTGAGGACATAGGTTGTAAATATGTATGTATATAATTGTTGGGGAAATAGAATTATCCTTAAATGGGCATAGTTACATTAAACCGATTGAAAACGAGGCTGTTTGAGTTTCCCTTTGAATTCATACATCTGAAAAAGGCATGAATCCATCTGTTCTTAAACGGCTATGGGTAACTTGTAGAAAAGATCATGATCTTTAACCTTTGTAAGTCGACCAGTCTAATGGAAGAACAACCCTGAATTTAAATCAAGCTGCACTCTGCTTATAAATTGACCTTACATCTCATCCTGCTGCTGCTGCTGCTGCTAGAGTTGGGTAAGTAGAAACTTAAAATCATATAATTTTTTGAAAAAAAATGATGTCGACTTTGACTTTAGATAACCCACTAATGGTTTAATAACTGTAAAACAAACAAACCAATCAGATGCAATGAACAAAGATTAACCTATGTATAAAAGCCTTGTACCAGACTTCTATCACTAGACTGAATACCTGTTGTCCCACCCAAAAAGCGGAACGAAAAAATTATGCCTAATTCTTCTCGGGCTGCAAGTTCGCGTGGGATATGAAGGCGTAGGTCGCATCAAGAATGTAATAGAATATCAAGACATGAAGGGTGGTAGATAGTGTGATTATATTCAGCACAACTCACAGGGCGTAAAATCGTCGACACGCGCGCAAGAATTCATGAATATTTGTGCCGGTGATGTGGAGTTTTCAATGGGGACACGCTCCGATGGACTCGCCGTCTGACAAGTTTAGTCAATGTTGGAACATTTCCTTTCTTGGTCCAGAAATGGGGGAGGTGGTGGCAATAAGAAGAGAACAGAATTCTTTTGTTGACATCGAATCAAAATGAGATTCCAGGTTTTTCAATCGTTGATTTAGAATTCCGAGAGAAAAGTAAACGTTTCCATAGATTGATTGATAGATAGAGACATAAGGAACAGACTAGAATATATATATATATATATATATATATATATATATATATATATATATGTATTGAGAGAGAGAGAGAGAGAGAGAGAGAGAGAGAGAGAGAGAGGGATGAATGGACTTAGATAAAGAGATAATTAACAGACGCATAGATAGATAGATCGATAGATAGAGAGATAAGGATACTTACGTAGATAATATAGGATATACCACATACACACACATGTATATATATATATATATATATATATATATATGTGTGTGTGTGTGTATGTGTGTGTGTGTGTGTGTGTAGATGTGGTGGGTTCAGTTCGAGGAACATTGATGAATAGCTATATAAATTGCTAGCTAGAATATTAATGAAAAGACTGACATGTATAGAAAGATAGATAGACAGACACTTAAAACGAAAGGCAGACAGATAGCTTGCTTGCTAGAGCGATACATACATACATACATACATACATACATGTGTATGTATATATATATATATATATATACATAGATAATATATATATATATATATATATATATATATACTATTTTTATTTCTATTCCAATACTCTATACAAGGATAGATAGATAAATAGATAGATACATACATACATACATACATACATGTGTATGTATGTATACAAAGATAATATATATATATATATATATATATATATATATATATATGCTATTTTTATTTCTATTCCAATACTCTATACAAGGATAGATAGATAGATAGATAGATACATACATACATACATACGTACATATGAACAGGATGGCATAGATAGATAGATAGATAGATAGATAGATAGATAGATATGAGCTCTCTGAGATAGATAGATAGATAGATAGATAGATAGATATCAGCTCTCTGAGATAGATAGATATATACATACATACATACATACATACATATGAACAGGATGGCATAGATAGATAGATAGATAGATAGATAGATAGATAGATAGATATGAGCTCTTTGAGATAGATAGATAGATAGATATGAGCTCTCTGAGATAGTTAGATAGATAGATAGATAGATAGATATGAGCTCTCTGAGATAGATAGATTTAATGAAAATGACATATATAGATAAATAAATAGAAAAATAGATACGATCTTTTCTTTATAAACCCATTTTTTTTTCAATTTCTCTACAGAGAAATTCGACATTTAATTACTTTCCAGTAAATATTCATCCACCTACATCGGAAAGAAAAATAATAAGTGAATCTACATCTTTCACTTCACATCCCGATTTTAGTTTGAAATATCGAAAATGTCCTTGAAAGTTACAATTTAATTCTTTGTCTTGTTTACATATCTGCTTAGTTGAAAAACAACATTCTGCTTCATTTATTTTATATTGTATTTTAAATTTAAAAAAAAAAAATTATTCTATCGGGAGAGAAATCTTTCACTTTAACATAACAAAAAAATATTAATTGTCCGTTTCCTCAAGGTCAGGAATATTACGAAACGTTATTTGAATCAAATTCACTGTATGAATAAGTAACTTAATTCAATATGAGAAAACAATATATATATATATATATATATGTGTGTGTGTGTGTGTGTGTGTGTGTGTGTGTGTGTGTGTGTGTTCAAAGGATTCCCAAACTTTTTTTGTTAACAAAATCTTTTATTCATAAAAGTTCATAGCATCCTTTTACAGTTATCAAAGTGATTTTCTCGGCTTTCGATCGCCAAACGCCACTCCTAAACGAAATTGGGTATTTCCTCCTGATAGACCGATGCAAATGTTTCTCGTCTGGTAAAATATTTTATTTATATAAATTCATCGCATCATTATTCAGTCATCAAAGTATTTTCCTTGCCTTTCTACGACCTAACATTTCCTTTCAGCTCACTTATGTATTTCATTATATTAGGTTGACAGCATTTTTGACAAATTCCTTATCTATCTAAGGGCATTGCATTATTATCCCGCCATGAACCAATTTCTTTTGTTGCTTTTCTGTCGTTTTTCTGTAATAAAAGAAGCTTGCTTTTCTATAATTCAACGTAACTTTTTACCTAAAGAATTCTGATAGTAGCCACTATGTGGTGTGATCAAATGTGCATATAAACGCGAGGCATGAAAAGTCACATTTTCCTCTACCTCAATAGTCATTTAACACACATGTATGTGCTTGGCCTCTTAGCCAAACATCATATGATATCGACCTTCTCATTCCATATGCGCTATACCTTGAAACAGACCAGACTGATTCCAGTGGTACAAAAGGACTTTTAATCCTCAACGAATCTCATATCGCACTGAACAGACAGCATATAACCATACGATTCTTGAATGTGTAAATATTCACAGGAAACTTCCACCAATTTTATACGCACATATTTAGCAGTCACAGATCTATTTTTAACTCGCGAATCAATGCCCCTGCCAAGCGATTCGGCCACACACTCGGGCAGAGCTCACTGATTCCATCTTCCTCTAAAGAACTTTTTTCCTCCCCTTTTTGGAAGTAGGCCAGCAGAACAGAGAGCACAAGACCAGCAAAGAAGAAAGACCTCTCTCCTGTAGCCTTCTACGGGAACCCAGCAATGACGATCTTCACTGAAGATAACTGTTGACGTAAATACCCATTAAAGAAGATAACGGCAGCTACCAGCCACACACAAAAATGAACTAACGCTGTTACCTGCAACATACTGAAGAACTAAAGAACTGTCGTACTACCTACGACACTGCTATCTGATACTCAAAAAGAACCTCTTCTCAATCTGACACAAGTCTACTTCTGCCATAAAAATAAACCATTCATTGTTGGTCTTCAAAGAAATTTTGTTATTTTGTTCAGCGCTACAAAAATTAATTACAAATTAACTTATAGTGTATTTGAACCACCTAAATGGTCTGGGAGACCTGGGTTCCATCCCAGGTTGCGTCATACCAAAGACTTTTAAAATGGTACTTGATACATCCTTGCTTAACACTCAGCATTATAAGGTACGTATCAAGGGTAAAGTGGAGCGATCCAGGGAAAGGATTAGCGCGCTATCCTACACCTCGGTGTAGTAGCTATTAAAAAAGGAGCCTTCTGGTCACCCTCGACTAAGGTCGCCAACTTTAAACAATATATTAAACATATACTTAGGACTTTGCAGCATACACTGAGGATATTTCATGCTACATTAACAGATTTCCTCTCATATACTCGCAAACTAAAATGTATCTCAACAAAATCCTTTCCCCTTAAAAATTTATTGCATTATAATCCAGTGTGTAAAAAATTTTCCCCCTTTTTATATAAAATTACATACAGTGCATTTTACCTCCGACCAGGAAAGATTTGACACAAGGCCACTTTACAAGGAGCTAAACGCATGAGATTCGTGCGTGGCTATAACAAAAATGATTGGTCCCATCGACATTCCCTATAATTGAGGCGTCTCAAGTGCCAAAGTTTTGTAAAAAGTAAATTCGGTGACCTTAGTCGAGGGTGACCCAACGGCTCCCTTTTCAATACTACACAGAGTTGAAAGGGAGAACTCTCTTCCATTCCAATGATTGCTCCACTTTGCCCTTGATCCTCACTTTATAGTGCTGAATGGTAGGTACGGTGGTATCAAGTACCGTTTCTGAGTCTTCGTATGAACTCGACTTGGAATTGAACCATGATATCATGGACAATTGGCAACATCTCAACTCATAAACCAAGGGTCCGTTATACAAGTTTTTTTAATAATTAAGTATTGGTTGATTTCTTTGAAAATATGCTACTTTTGAAAAACATGATACTTTTATATCATTTTTGACAGACTCAAATATAAACAAACATATTTTGATAAAAACGAGTCCTGGAGGCAGCACCCCACAAAATAGCAGCAGTACGGCTACTTACCTCACATCACGAAAACGATCCAAGTTAGACGGACCAAATATGCAGGACACTCCTGGAGTAGTAGGGACGAACTCATAAGTGACATACTGCTGTGGACCCCATCATATGGATGAGTAAAGGCAGGACGGCCAGCTAGAAACTACATAGAACAGCAGTGTACCCATACAGGATGAAGCCTTGAAGACCTGCCGGGAGCAATGGACGAAAGAAAAGGGTCAGGGTCAGGGAGATCCACGCTAGCAGTGCGACATGATGATGATTATGAAGGTGATGATGTCATAAAATTATTTTACTTGCCGTCCACGAAACCATTTTCCAAATTCTCAGTATATTTCATTTGTCAAAGAAGGAATTTATTAAAAAAAACTTCCAAAAGAGTGGCTGAGTGATCCTATTTACCCAACCCTCCACTCGGGCAGGATATGACACAAGGTTAATTTTTTTAAGCGGAGTTTAAGAGGTTTGAATTCAGAGTTTTCCTTCTCCTAGACTAGATGCCTCACCAAGGCTGAAGAACCTAGTCTGCACTACTATTTATCCATAGCTGGAGGGAGAATAATTGGATTTATACCTTTCCCAAGGGTATTAGTGCTATGTGAAGTGCAATCAGTCACGTCCAGGAATTGAACTCGTATCGCTGTGTCCATATCCTGTGACGATAGCCATTACACCACGGGCACCTGAGTGATGGTGCATAAAATTACGATGACAAACTCAGTATTCAGTTAGGAAAAGAAATTCTAAAACAATGAAGTCAGTATGATTCAGGACTGGCCGATTTTATGGCGACAATCAAGAAATTTAGTTAAATAAAGAATGAAAAAATTCAAATATGATGGGATAATTAATGATTGTTAAAAAAACACGGTGAAAATCGAATTATTCAGGGGGAAAAAAATTAAGGAATTCGAAGATATGTTGGTTGGCGTCTCTTTGATTTGACAGTAACAATCTATGTATCCGGTTAAGGAAAGAATTAATAATACGAAGATATGATGATTGATGTCTGTTTGATTTGACGGTGACATTCTGTGTATCCGGTTAAGGAAAGAATTAAAAGAAAACAAAGATACGATAATTGGTGTCTTTTGATTTGACGGTAACAATCTGTGCCTGTGGTGTAATGGCTATTGTCGTAGTAAATGGACATGGCGATACGAGATTGATTTCATTTCACATAGCACTAATACCCTTGGGAAAGGTATGAATCCATTTATTCTCCTTCAATCTATGGGTAAATCGTGAGGCAGACAAGGTTCTTCAGCCTTGGTGAGGCAACTAGTCTAGGAGACAGAAAACTCTGAATTCAAACCTGTTAAACTACACATAAAAATTGGCCTCGTGTCATATCTTGCCCGAGCGGAGGGGATGGGTAAATATGGGTAACAATCTATGTATCCGGTTAATGAAAGAATTAATGATACGAAGATATGATGATTGATGTCTGTTTGATTTGACGGTGACAATCTATGTATTTGGTTAAAGAAAGAATTAAAATAAAACGAAGATATGATGGTTGATGTCTGTTTGATTTGACGGTGACAATCTATGTATCAGGTTAAGGAAAGAATTAAAAGAAAACGAAGATATGATGGTTGATGTCTGTTTGATTTGACGGTGACAATCTATGTATTTGGTTAAAGAAAGAATTAAAATAAAACGAAGATATGATGGTTGATGTCTGTTTGATTTGACGGTGACAATCTATGTATCAGGTTAAGGAAAGAATTAAAAGAAAACGAAGATATGATGGTTGATGTCTGTTTGATATGACGGTGACAATCTATGTATCAGGTTAAAGAAAGAATTAAAATAAAACGAAGATATGATGGTTGATGTCTGTTTGATTTGACGGTGACAATCTATGTTTCTGGTTAAGGAAAAAATTAATCATATTTACAAACTCCTCCGCTCGGGCAGGATATGACACAAGGTCAATTTTTAAGCGGCATTTAACAGGTTTGGATTCAGAGAATTTCTTCTCCTAGACTAGTTGCCTCACCGAGGCTGAAGAAATCAGTCTGTCCTACTATTTATCCATAGCTAAGAAAAAAATTAATAAATACGAAAATATGATGAGTGATGTCTGTTTTATTTGACTGTGACAATCTATGTATCTGGTTAAGGGAAGAATAAAAAAATACGAAAATATGATGAGATGTCTGTTTGATCGACGGTGACTATCTATAGATACGGTTAAGGAAATAATAAATACCAAAATATGAGTTATGTTTCTTTGTTTTGACGGTGACACTTTAAGTATCAGGTTAAGGAATTAATTTAAAAATATGAAGATATTGTGATTCAGTTCACTGTGATTTGACGGTGATAATGTATGGATTTGCTTAAGGAAGAATTTTGAAAATACGATGTGATGGTGGTGTCTCTATGAATTGAGTGTGATAATCTATGCATCCAGTTAAAGAAAGAACTAAAAATAAGAAGATTTGATGTTTGTGTCTCTATGATTTGACGTTGATAAAGAAATTTAAAAAAATCCGAAGATATCATGATCGCATTCTGTTTGGTTAGACGGTGTCAACATGTGTATCCCATTACGGAAGGAATAAAAAATACCAAAATATGATGAGTGATGTATCTTTGATTTCACGGTGATAATTTCTATATCCGGTTAACGAAAGAAGTAAAAATAGGAAGATATAATTATTGATGTCTGTTAAATTTGACGGTGACAGTCTATCTATCTGGTTAGAGAAATAAAAAAAAAAATACGAAAATATGATGATTGATGTCTGTTAAATTTGACGGTGACAGTCTATGTATCTGGTTAAAAAAATAATAAAAGATATGAAAATAGGATGATTGATGTCTATTTTATTTGACGGTGACAATCCATGTATCTGGTTAAGGAAAGAATAAAGAATATTAAAATATGGTGATTGATGTCCGTTTGATTTGACAGTTAAAATCTATATATCCAGTTATGAAAAGAATTAAAAAATATGAAAATATGGTGATTGATGTCCGTTTGATTTGACGGTTGCAATCTATGTATTCGGTTATGGAAAGAATAAAAAATATGAAAATATGGTGATTGATGTCTGTTTGAGAAGACGGTGATAAAGAAAAAAAAATCCGAAGAAATAATGATCACTTTCTGCTTGATTAGACGGTGTCAATGTATGTATCCCGTTACAGAAAGAATTGAAAAATACAAAAATTTGATGAGTGGTGTGTCTTTGATTTCACGGTGATAATCACTGTATCCGGTTAGCGAAAGAACTAAAAATAGGAAGATAAAATGATTGATGTCTGTTAAATTTGACGGTGACAGTCTATCTATCTGGTTAAGGAAATAATAAAAAATATGAAAATATGATGATTGGTGTCTGTTTGATTTGACGGTGACAATCTATGTATCTGGTTACGAAAGAATTAAAAAAAAAACGAAAATATATTGTGAAAATCTATGAATACGGTTAAGGAAATAATAAAATAATATAAAAATATGATGATTGATGTCTGTTTGATTTGACAGTGACAATCTATGAATACGGTTAAGGAAATAATAAAATAATATGAAAATATGATGGTTGATGTCTGTTTGATTTGACGGTGACAATCTATAAATACGGTTAAGGAAATAATAAAATGATATGAAAATATGATGATTGATGTCTGTTTTATTTGACCGTGACAATATATGAATACGGTTAAGGAAATAATAAAATAATATGAAAATATGATAATTGATGTCTGTTTTATTTGACGGTGACAATCTATGAATACGGTTAAGGAAATAATAAAATAATATGAAAATATGATGGTTGATGTCTGTTTGATTTGACGGTGACAATCTATGAATACGGTTAAGGAAATAATAAAATAATATGAAAATATGATGGTTGATGTCTGTTTGATTTGACGGTGACAATCTATGAATACGGTTAAGGAAATAATAAAATAATATGAAAATATGATGGTTGATGTCTGTTTTATTTGACGGTGACAATCTATGAATACGGTTAAGGAAATAACAAAATAATGTGAAAATATGATGATTGATGTCTGTTTGATGTGACGGTGACAATCTATGAATACGGTTAAGAAAATAATAAAATGATATGAAAATATGATGGTTGATGTCTGTTTGATTTGACGGCGACAATCTATAAATACGGTTAAGGAAATAATAAAATAATATGAAAATATGATGATTGATGTCTGTTTTATTTGACCGTGACAATATATGAATACGGTTAAGGAAATAATAAAATAATATGAAAATATGATGGTTGATGTCTGTTTTATTTGACGGTGACAATCTATGGATACGGTTAAGGAAATAATAAAATAATATGAAAATATGATGGTTGATGTCTGTTTGATTTGACGGTGACAATCTATGAATACGGTTAAGGAAATAATAAAATAATATGAAAATATGATGATTGATGTCTGTTTGATTTGACGGTGACAATCTATAAATACGGTTAAGGAAATAATAAAATAATATGAAAATATGATGGTTGATGTCTGTTTGATTTGACGGTGACAATCTATAAATACGGTTAAGGAAATAATAAAATAATATGAAAATATGATGGTTGATGTCTGTTTGATTTGACGGTGACAATCTATGAATACGGTTAAGGAAATAATAAAATAATATGAAAATATGATGGTTGATGTCTGTTTTATTTGACGGTGACAATCTATGGATACGGTTAAGGAAATAATAAAATAATATGAAAATATGATGGTTGATGCCTGTTTTATTTGACAGTGAGAATCTATGAATACGGTTAAGGAAATAACAAAATAATGTGAAAATATGATGATTGATGTCTGTTTTATTTGACCGTGACAATATATGAATACGGTTAAGGAAATAATAAAATAATATGAAAATATGATGATTGATGTCTGTTTGACTTGACGGTGACAATCTATGGATACGGTTAAGGAAATAATAAAATAATATGAAAATATGATGATTGATGTCTGTTTGACTTGACGGTGACAATCTATAAATACGGTTAAGGAAATAATAAAATAATATGAAAATATGATGATTGATGTCTGTTTTATTTGACCGTGACAATCTATGAATACGGTTAAGGAAATAATAAAATAATCTGAAAATATGATGGTTGATGCCTGTTTTATTTGACAGTGAGAATCTATGAATACGGTTAAGGAAATAACAAAATAATGTGAAAATATGATGATTGATGTCTGTTTGATGTGACGGTGACAATCTATGAATACGGTTAAGAAAATAATAAAATAATATGAAAATATGATGGTTGATGTCTGTTTGATTTGACGGTGACAATCTATAAATACGGTTAAGGAAATAATAAAATAATATGAAAATATGATGATTGATGTCTGTTTTATTTGACCGTGACAATATATGAATACGGTTAAGGAAATAATAAAATAATATGAAAATATGATAATTGATGTCTGTTTTATTTGACGGTGACAATCTATGGATACGGTTAAGGAAATAATAATATAATTTGAAAATATGATGGTTGATGTCTGTTTGATTTGACGGTGACAATCTATAAATACGGGTAAGGAAATAATAAAATAATCTGAAAATATGATGGTTGATGCCTGTTTTATTTGACAGTGAGTATCTATGAATACGGTTAAGGAAATAACAAAATAATGTGAAAATATGATGATTGATGTCTGTTTTATTTGACAGTGAGTATCTATGAATACGGTTAAGAAAATAATAAAATAATATGAAAATATGATGATTGATGTCTGTTTGATGTGACGGTGACAATCTATGAATACGGTTAAGGAAATAATAAAATAATATGAAAATATGATAATTGATGTCTGTTTTATTTGACGGTGACAATCTATGGATACGGTTAAGGAAATAATAAAATAATCTGAAAATATGATGGTTGATGCCTGTTTTATTTGACAGTGAGAATCTATGAATACGGTTAAGGAAATAACAAAATAATGTGAAAATATGATGATTGATGTCTGTTTGATGTGACGGTGACAATCTATGAATACGGGTAAGGAAATAATAAAATAATATGAAAATATGATGATTGATGTCTGTTTTATTTGACCGTGACAATATATGAATACGGTTAAGGAAATAATAAAATAATATGAAAATATGATGATTGATGTCTGTTTGACTTGACGGTGACAATCTATGAATACGGTTATGGAAATAATAAAATATTTTGAAAATATGATGATTGATGTCTGTTTGATTTGACGGTGACAATCAAGGAATACGGTTAAGGAAATAATAATATAATTTGAAAATATGATGGTTGATGTCTGTTTGATTTGACGGTGACAATCTATAAATACGGTTAAGGAAATAATAAGATAATATGAAAATATGTTGGTTGATGTCTGTTTGATTTGACGGTGACAATCTATGAATACGGTTAAGGAAATAATAAAATAATATGAAAATATGATCATTTATGTCTGTTTGATTTGACGGTGACTATATGTAACAGGTTAAAGAATGAACTAAAAAATGAAGATATAGTGATTCCTGTCTGTTTAAGAAAACTGTGTCAATATATGTATCCCGTTATTGAAAGAATTATAAAATACGAAAATATAATGTGTGACATATCTTTGATTTGATGGTGACAGTCTCTGTATCCGGTTATGGAAAGAATCAAAAGAATATAATTGATTTCTCTTTGATTTGACCGTGATAATCTACCTATCCGCTCAAGAAAAGAATCAGAAAATACAAAGGTATGATGAGTTATATCTCTTTGATTTGACGGTGACAGTCTACGCGTAGGTTTACGGAAAGATTTAAAAGATATGAAGGTATTATGATTGTTGTCTCTTTGATTGACGATGACAATCTATGTATCTAGTTAAGGAAATAATTAAAAACAGAAAAATAGTATTATTGGTTTCCCTTTTGATTTTCTTTTTTCATTTTCCCTATCCATTTTTGCTTTGAATTAAAAAATACGCCAGCCAATTGAAATATTCAGTTAAGGAACCAATTAATAAATGGAAATACATGATCTTTTTTGTGTCTTTGCTTTTACGATGACATTCTAGGTAATCAGTTAAGAAATTAATTAAAGAATATGAAGATGAACTTATTTCTAGCTATCATATTTTACGGCAGCCAATGGAGATATTCCGTAAGGGAGGAGGATATGATTATTGATGTGTATTTGATTTTACGGTGACTATCTAGATATTTAGGTTGATTGGTTGGTTGGTTGGTTGGTTGGTATTTTATGGCATATCAACCTTTGTAGGTTATTTAACGCCAAATCCATTTTCATGTAAATAATCAGTTCAATTTAAAATAATTCAGTTTAGCATGAGTATACAGTTTAATGGTCAAAAACATTTCTATTTCAAACTATTCAGTTTATTCAAACAGTTATATATAACAATTCAGTTTAGTGTAAGTACAGTTTCAATGTAAAATACAGTTCGATTTAAAACAATTCAGTTTAACATAAACACGCTGTTTAAATGTAAGTACAGTTTAATTCTGAAAACAATTTTATTTCTAACTATTAAGTTTAGTCAAGCAGTTCTAATTGAACTAATTCAGTTTAGTATAAGTAGAGATTTTGTTAATACACAGTTAAATGTCAAAAAAGTTCTATGTTTAACAATTTAGTTAAGTATAAATACAGTTTCAATGTCAAAAATCAGTTCTATTTCAAATAATTCAGTTTAGAATAAGCACGCAGTTTAAATGTAAGTACGGTTTAATTTTCAAAAACATTTATATTTCATGGTAATCAGTTTAATCAAACAATTCAGTTGAGCATAAGTATGCCGTTAGTTTTATTTACCACATAGGTAGGTCCCTATCAGGTTCTAACACACCAGGCCAGAGTTGACCTGGGAGCAATGGCAATGAAGGGGTGCTCCGTATTCCTCAAAGCCCCAGCATTACTGGGACCTCACCATCAGACTGTTTAGTTATCAAATCAGGACATTCATTGGGAGGGTTTTACCCCTCTGCAGAGGTGCAAACGGTGTATTCTACAACTCTACAATCTAGGTATTTAGTTAAGGAACAAATATAAACAATACAAAGATGAATGGCGTCTCTTTGATTTTACGGCGATAATCTCATTATACATTTAAAGAACAAGTTAAAAACATATTAAGAGAAAATTATTGAAGTCGGATTATTAATTTTATGATGACAATATAGGAATTCAGTTAATCAACGAATTAAAAAATACCAACAATAGATGATTGGTGGCATTTTGGTTTTACTGTTACAAGCATTCAGTGATAAAATGAATTTAAAAAAAATACAAAGATGATTGATGTACTTTTTATTTTATGGCAATTTAGAGAAATAACGAATTGAAAATAGAAGGACAGAATGACCGGTGTGTGTTTGATTTTACGATGACAATCTTGGTATTTAGTTAAGATAGGATTTCTTAAGAATCTGATGGGAGATAGGTTGGTGTGTGATCTTATGTCGACAATTAAGATATCAAGTGAGGAAAAGAACTAAAAATACGAAATGGTGATAATTCATGTCTCTTGGCTTTTACGGCAACCATTTAGCTATTCAATGCGGGTACGAATTAAGAAAATACAGTGATATGATATTTATTGTCTGATTCAATTTACGGTGACCATCTTGGTATTCAGTTAAGGAACAAATTTAAAAAGAAAAAAAGAACGAAGAGACGATGGTTGGTGTCTGATTTTACGGTGACAATCTTAGACAGTTAAGAAACGAAAAAAAGAAACTATAAAGAGACTATGATTCGCAGCTTTTTCATTTGAAGGGGACAATCTTGGTATCCTGTTAAGGAAAGATGTAAAAAATATTAGCAAGAGCGGATGATTGATGACTGCTTCATTATACGCCGACAATTTTATTAAAAAAACAAAACAACGAAGATACGTTGATTGATGTCTGTTTAATTTTAAAGTGACAATAATAAAGTATGATAGGAAAGAAGGAATTATTAAAAAATGGACAAACATAGAGAGGATGGTTGATGCCTCTGCAATTTTATTGAGACAATCTAAGTATCCTGTCAATGAAGGAAAAAAATAAATCGACGAAGAGAGGATTATAGGAAGGGTGCTTGATTTTACGGTTATAATCTAGGTAGCCCGTTAAGGAATGAATTTTTAAAAAAATTCTACAAGGGAAGGAATCTTGATGTCTAATATTATCGCCATTTCAAGGTATCCAGTTTAGGACTGAATTAAAAGTAGATATTTGAGAGGAAGACGACTGATGCCTGTTTGATTCTATGGCCACACTCTTCGTATCCGGTGAAAGAACGAAAAAAACCTGCGAAGAGAGGATGATCGGTGGCTGTTATCTTTTACCTAATGTTAAAAAATGATCCGGAAAAGATATGATGAAAAACGCTCATAGTCTGATGGGAAATGAGACAGAATGAACAGAAATCTAAAAATAAAACAAAACAGACGCATTTTTACTAATAGAACAAACAAACAAGTAATTGGAATCAAATTTGCGATTGAAACATTTGCAATACTAAAAGATTAGAAACAAAGGAAGAAACAGAAAGAATTGGACTGCCGAACATGGAAACCGGCAAAAACCTTAGCAAGAAATAAACAAACAGACAAAAAGGAAGTAAGAACTACCTGGTAATATTAAAAGCCGATACCATTTAACAAACAAGGATGAAAGAAAAAGTTGTAAAAAATAACTGCTTTTGTACATCATTAAAGGAATGAAATGATCCTAACACATTTCTTTATAAAAAAATATTATTCTCTTCTTTATAAATCGAGAGGGTCGAAAGGTTGAGGTTGTGACAGAGAGACAGAAACGAATGACTCGAACTAACAGTGAAGAAAGACTGCCATCATTGCGCCAAATCTTCTAAACCCACGCCGTGATTCTATTTTCAGAGCACCGCTCTACTTCTTCTGCTTCTTGACCGGTTGTTTACCTCAGAACATTCATTCATTGCTCTCCGAATCTGACTGCCCACTTCTTCTGACTGGCCGCCTATCCTGTGGAAGAGAACTCACTAGTATTGAGCATTACTTTGATGAACCAAGACAAGGATTCAAGCACTTTATTAAAACGACGAAAGAAAGACAGATTACAGCAAACAGTAATACCAATGGAAACATGTAAACTGTTGTATAGTATACTGTGTCGTTATTAACAACGAGGAACACGTATGTATATAAACATATAAGATTATATTTTTATTTTCGGCGATGATACTTGTGTGGAGCAGAAAAGCAATCTCAGAGAGTTCGCGCACACGGGGGAGCTGTCGGGAGACGGAAGAGCCAGTGAACAACTGACTTTAGCCGAAATTTGGGAACTTACATAGTCTACAACTCTCACGTGACCTGCAGCAATTCCTCTTTTTCGTTAACCATGTTTACGCCCACATCTCACTTCTTTACTTTCCGTTGGTTATGTTGTCTGCTTCCCATTGGCTACTTGCCCAAGGCCGGTTCTGTGGGCGTACGCATCTGCCACTATCACCGAATTCAAACATGACCACCGTTCAGGTGATCTTCCGATATTTTCGACCGGGTGCAACTGTTTTCAACATCCGCCGTATTCACAACAACTGTGGGCATGGTGACATTTCGGCAATCACCCTGTTGATATTATCCTTGAGCGGATGTAGTTGTGTCAACATCCTCTGATACACAGCACCTGTGGACATGATGACATTTCGGTGATCACATCGGTCTTATCAATCTATCTGTCAACAACATCCACCGTATTCACACCCGCTGGCCACGTTAATATATTACAGAACAAATAGAAAAAAATAATCTAGAAAACAGAAATGGGAAGAAAAACAACTGCATCGATATTTAAAGCGAAAAAATGGGGAGCTTGCTCACTAGAAGATTTAGACATAGCTAAGAAGAGGAAACATTAAAAGGGAATCTGAATCTTTTCTAATTACAACACAAAACATTGCCATAAAGACAATTATATAAAAGAAAAAATTGATAATAAGCAACAAAATAGCAATTTTCGGTTATGTGGAGAAAGATGATGAAACGATTACTAACATTACAAGTGAATGAAGCGTATTACCAAAATTAGGCACGAGTGGGTGGGGAACATGTCTCATGGTGCAAGATATTGAAATTTGACCATAATACCCGTTCGTATATGCAAAAACTAGAATCCATCCGAGATTATTAAACGCGTATAATTCTCTGGGACTTTGAGATATAAACGAATCAGCAAATTCAAGCTAGAAGATCAGCCCTTGTGTTGATTAACAGGAAAAGGGGAGAACTTGCCATCACGTTGATTTTTCCTTTGCAACGGACCACGGAGTGAAAATGCAACAAAGCAACAACTGTTGAGGATGCAGGTGCATCCTGTTCAGAAAGCCACGACTAACATATTGTCAAAGGTCAATGTGCAACAATAGTGCAAAAGAAACTTAAACAAAGACAAGGAAACTAAAGTTTGATTGGATATGAGGCTAGAGGAAAGAATTAAAAACAAAAATGAAGGAATGGTTGTTTGATTTTACGACAGTAAACAAACTAATAATAATCAGGGCGTAAAACATTTTTTTATTTAATAGTTTAACATCCTGGTTTCACAGAATTAGTCTAACCTCCACCAACTTTTCCCTCTAAGCAGATTCATATTTGGCAGTTTAACGTTATGACCTACCTATAGCCTAAATTTCTGAGACGAAGCTTGATGGACAGATGGCGTAACAGTTGTTGGCGTTGGTTCACTAAGCTTCTAAGTGTCAATCATTAGGAGGTTGCAGGTTCAATCCTAACAGCTGACGAGTAACAAAACAGGAATACTTAACACTTATATTCGGTTATGGTCTACTCGGAATCAGAGCAATCGACATTCGTGAATTAAATAAAGGATGTTGTTAGAAGTTCCGTGTAGGCTTTCGAGTTCGACAAGAAACATATAAAGAAAGCAGGAAGACACATTAGCCGAAACGTTGGGAATATGACAATGAAGATGAAGACAATAGTCCGAAAAACTCAGAATGATAAAAACCATCAAGCATCGTCTCAGAAATTCTCAACATTTTTACGGATATTTCTTCCGCTCTTCTTCAGGTGTTTCCAGCAGGACACTTGGTCCAAAAACCCTTATTGCCAAATGTTGACCTACGAGCCGAGTTTTAGTTGGGATCACGTAAATGCTGCATTACGCTGTGATAGCCAGTCTAGTCTAATTTGCGCAAAGCCAGGTGCAATTCCTCAACTTTGCATAACCCCTATGCCATAAGAAAGTCTCCTCTTTGCTTTACGGTTGGTGTGATACAGGGGTTTGCTGGTCTTTCACCAACTTTTCGCAGCACATAGACCCTCGTATTTGAGCAAATCTTTGAAACATCAAACATACAGAGCTGTGGTTGGTGTTTTTACTTCTTCAGTAGGGAAATACGTCATTATAATCCTCTGTATTCTATTCCATGTCTCATACCGTTAGATATATTCTAAACCTTATATATATATATATATATATATAAATATATACGTAGGGCATTCAATAAGTTTCCAGACTTTTTCAGACAGGCATTTGAAATTGTTGTAGACTCCTGAAAATTCAGTATGTTATTGCTATACATCTTATGAGATTGTCTTTAATTGGAATCATTTTAAGATGAGGCTTCTTAATCTGAGAATTACCAAGATGAGGACAAAAAGTCCGCAATAAATAAAAATTAATTCTCATCTCATGAGATGACTGACAAATTTTTATGATTTCAGGTTCAACGGAACAGCTACAACAGCAATTGGAATACACACTACTAAAGCCTGATTGTCACAGCTGGTGAATTTCAAAAATGCAATCTGGACATGAGGACACTTTAGAAGAACGATATGCAATAAAATTCAGTTTTAAACTTGTAAAAAATGCCATAGAAACGTATGGAATGCTTCAGACTGCTTTTGGACCATCTTGCATGAATCGATGATCAGTTTATGAGTGGCATAAGAGATTCATGGAAGGCAGGAAGTCTGTGAGGGATGATGAGAGGTATAGGAGGAGTAAGGAATCAATACACTAGAGTTGATTGGCCAAAGGTTTAGGGTTAGAGTTAGAGGTACTACGTTGAGGTTTAAAGGGAGTTCAGGAAGATGGTTTCTTTCTTTGTTTAATGGCATATCAACTCTTTTTAAGTTCAGGAAGAGTAATTTAATGATCCTCATATATATATATATATATATATATATATATATATTGCAAGTGCGTATGGTTGTCAGATACTCATATATACTAACATTCGACCGCACACAACCATACACAAATATAATCAACACCCCCCACTCACAAAGAGTTATGCATAATTCTGACATAAACATTCTTTTCATTGTATTTTTTTTATTTTTTCAATTTCTTCAAAATATTTCTTTTTCTGCCTGATGATTATCATATAAAGACGGCATTAAACTAATGGTTGCAGATAAGCCACCATACTATTAAATACGAAGAAAAACTAATATATATATTTATCTATCACATTGATATTATTTTCATTTTTATAATTATTCTAAAATTATTACGGAGGGAAAAAAACCCAGATTTTTTAAAAAGCTGCCTATTTTTCAATGTCTTTCTTGTTGCAACTTTTTACTATAAAATTTCGTTTGGGCCAAACCTCTTTTGTAAGAATTATACTAATGATCTGATAAGTGAAATCGAGGTAGATTACTTCTGGCTCTGTAGGTATATATATATATATATATATATATATATATATATATATATATGAAAACTGTCATGCGTAGGTTGGTTCAATCCTTGGGTCTTTTTCATATAACTTTAATGGTAAAGAAAAAATCGGAACAAGTGATTTTCACGCTTCAACCCGACAGTGGGTGGTCGGTGCCCGAAGGTGTTTGCAGAAAAAATAGCTTCTGATATATATTGATATTTGTTCATTAGATTGAAGGATAATGGCTCAAGTAAGAAGATAGATAGATAGATATGGACATAGATAGATAGACAGATAGATAGGTAATTCTGTCAGGCAGAATAATTAACTATGATAAAGACAGACATTTGGTTTGGTGACTTGTCAAGAAATTTATTCAAGAAGAAACATTTTCCCTGAGAGACTTTCTAAACGACTTCAGCAGTTGCATAGAGAGATAATGCATAAATTGGATTGACTGACACAGTAAACAAACTCGTACTAACGATATTAAGATATCAAAATCATATACTTATATATATATATATATACATATATATATATATGCACACTCTCTGGTCCAATGTATTTGGCCACCCTCATTTTTTAAATTTCTAATCAAAAAGTGTTATTTTTTATGAAAAAAATACCACTACAATGTTTTATCTATTATATTAAATACAAGTCTTCCATAGTAACGTAGCCCTTAGTATGACCAGATATCTTTTGAAAAATTGATTTGAAGACGTTGTTCGCCAATGGTCCGGGAGACCTGGGTTCAATCCCGGGTTGCGTCATACCAAAGACTTTAAAAATGGTACTTGATACCTCCTTGCTTAACACTCAACAATGTAAGGTATGTATCAAGGGTAAAGTGGAGCAATCTAGGGAAAGGAGTAGCTCCTCGCTACATTTTGGTGAAGTAGCTATTGAAAAGGGAGCCTTCTGGTCGCCCTCGACTTAAGGGAGATAACTTTACTCACTTACTATACCATCAAAAGGCATAAGAAAACAGGACAAAATATGACCAAAAGTTGGACCGCTAGACAAAAAAGCAATAGCCAAAAGCAGAAGACAATTTTATCAAAATCACAAGCTTTGGTTACAGAAAGCTGACTGCTCCAAACATCACAGAACAAGTGAAAAATGTGCCTACTTGACTGTGAGAGGAAGTCTCAATAAAACTGTAAAGCATAATTACTTAAAAAAAACTCCTGTTGAGGAAGCAAAAACAATGTCAAAACGCTCCAGCGGGCCAAATCGCACAAAAGCTTGAAGACATAGGTGTGGAATAAAGTCATTGGACTGAGGAATCAAAGCTTGAAATCTTTTGGTCAAATACGAGGGTCTATGTGCAGCGAAAAATTGGCACATCAACCATTGTGGGTTATCTAATGCCAAATTCAGTTCATTCATATGTATTAGATATATATGATTTGTCAACAAAGTTAAATAGTTCCAAGTATTGCTATGTATCACTAACAATTCAATTAAATGTCAGTTGTTTACATACAGTTAAATGATCAAACTGTTCTATTTCAAACAATTCAATTTAGCATAAATTAACTAAGTTAAATGGTTCCAAGTATTGCAATGTATCACTAACAATTCAATTAAACATCAGTTGTTTACACACAGTTAAATGATCAAACAGTTCTATTTCAAACAATTCAATTTAGCATAAATTAACTAAGTTAAATGGTTCCAAGTATTGCTATGTATCACTAACAATTCAATTCAATTAAACATCAGTTGTTTACACACAGTTATATGATCAAACAGTTCTATTTCAAACAATTCAATTTAGCATAAATTAATTAAGTTAAATGGTTCCAAGTATTGCTATGTATCACTAACAATTCAATTAAACATCAGTTGTTTACACACAGTTATATGATCAAACAGTTCTATTTCAAACAATTCAATTTAGCATAAAATAACTAAGTTAAATGGTTCCAAGTATTGCTATGTATCACTAACAATTCAATTCAATTAAACATCAGTTGTTTACACACAGTTATATGATCAAACAGTTCTATTTCAAACAATTCAATTTAGCATAAATTAACTAAGTTAAATGGTTCCAAGTATTGCTATGTATCACTAACAATTCAATTAAACATCATTTGTTTACACACAGTTAAATGATCAAACAGTTCTACTTCAAACAATTCAATTTAGCATAAATTAACTAAGTTGAATGGTTCCAAGTATTGCTATGTATCACTAACAATTCAATTAAACATCAGTTGTTTACACACAGTTAAATGATCAAACAGTTCTACTTCAAACAATTCAATTTAGCATAAATTAACTAAGTTAAATGGTTCCAAGTATTGCTACGTATCATAACCAATTCAATTAAACATCAGTTGTTTACACACAATTAAATGATCAAACAGTTCTATTTCAAACAGTTCAATTTAGCATAAGTAATCCGTTTGCACACCGTTTAAACGTTAAACTGTTCTGTTTAACTCATATATATGACTCTATCACGTACTACCACTTCAGGTCAGGGTGGGCCTGGGAGCAATGGCAATGAAAGTGTTCTCCACATTCCTCTAAGCTCCAAGACTAGAGCCTCACCATCAGATTGTTAAATGTCATATCCAGAGCACTTGTTTGGAGGTAATCTTACCCCTCTGCAAAGATGCAGTCAGTGTATTCTACAGCCCCAGCTGACTGGGCTACCTGTGATGTAGAGGCTGAAATACTCGACCTTAGCCTCGAAGTAAGCAAGAGCAGCAAACCCCTGTATCACACCAACCGTAAAGCAAAGCGGAGACTTTCTTATGGTAAAGGGGTTTAACAAACGCAAAGTTGAGGAATTGCACCTGGTGTTGCTCAAATTAGATTAAACTGGCTATCACAGCGTAATGCAGCATTACGTGATTCCCAACCAAAATTCGACTTGTGGGTCAAAGATTTGTACACATGCAATATAATGACCCAAAGCATACAAGTAAACTCTGCTAGAGGTACATTAAAAGCAAAGAGGAACAGTTCATCCTTCAACTGATGTCTTGGCCGGTGCAATCAGCGGACTTAAATCCTATTGATCTGGTATGGGATTAACTTGACAGAAAAGTCAGAGCTAAACAAACCACAAGTGCGGTTCGCCTCTGATAAATATTGCATTAACTGTACTAAACTATCTCCAGTCTACCCTTAGTGTTTTGTGAATGATGACCAAGATTCTGTGAAACTGTAATAGCAGCAAAGAGGTTCATTTTGATAAATCAATAGTTTGAGAAGTTTTTTTTTTGTTTTTTTTGTATTTAATTTCTATTTAATATTGCTCAGAAAGACTTGTGTTTAGTATAATAAATAAAACCATTGCAGTGCTTATGTACCATAGCCATATAGATGAGTATGCGAAATGGACATATAATGTTCATATATATATATATATATAAAACATAGGAATCTCGAAACACGAAACACACTAACGACTTCTTTGTTCAGACACGAAACTTTTTATTACCTTTGAGTTTAAAGGTTCTTCGACATAAGGAAGAGAGATACACATTCTTTCTATTCTGGCTTTTTCATCTGCCCCCATCTCGTGCGGCACCCGCCACAAGACCTCGCGACCTAGCGAAAGCCAACTGTCTTCTCCCCAGGCAGGTCTCAACTCAACTAACTTTCTTCAAATTCCCAAAATCCTCCGCGGGCTTCCGGTGCGTGACGCCACCCGCACTCTATAACCCCGTTTCCCACCTCGGGCTCTTGTTACATCTCTGAGAGACACGTCCGCTCCACGCGCGCGCGAATGAACACCTGTGTTAGTGTTGCATCTAAGTAACCTATGCACTCAGTCGAAAGGTTCTCAGCCTAACTAAACCCAAATGCATAAACCGAAATCCCTCGGCTATAATATTACACTTCTCTTGTTTCATTAAAAATAATACTAATAATAAAAAGTGATGAGTGTTGCCAAATACTAATAACTGGTCATATATATATATATATATATATATATACTTTAAAAATATATCTTACTAAATTTGGGTGCCGGAGAGTGTCGTCAGTAATGCGTTTTCTTGGGTCATTGGGGGGTTTTGGAGGTGCCCGTGGTGTAAAGGTTATCGTCGTAGGAAATGGACGCGGCGACACGAGTTCAAATCCTGGACGAGACTGATAACATTTCACATAGCACTAATACCCTTGGGAAAGGTATGAATCCAATTATTCTCCATCTAGCTAAGGGTAAATAATAGGGCAGACTAGGTTCTTCAGCCATCGTGAGGCAAATAGTCTAGGAGAAAGAAAACTCTGAATTCAACCCTGTTAAATTCTGCCAAAAATTGACCTTGTGTCATATCCTGCCCGAGCGGAGGGGTTGGTAAATATGATTTGGGTTTTTTTATTCTTTAACATCATACTCCCTTCACGAAGCAGACCCTGTCAGATATGACCAGTCTTTAATACGCCCTCCAGTTTATGCAAAAATAGAAAGAAAGAAAAAAGAAAACAATTTTTTTGCTATTTATTCATTTGGACGCAAATATATATTGAGCCAAATATATTTATACACACACACATATATATATATATATATATACATTCCTATCAAGTCACGCTGACAGCATAGAGTTCCTTCACTCTCTTTTTCCATCTGTCCCCGTTATCCATTGCTCTTGGTAGGTCCTCTAAAAGACATCAAGTGTCCACAGAGAACCGATGCATGCAATTCTTTCCTGGTCACCTAACACTAGTGTGGCCATGTGAAGGAGTCCATAGGAGACCGTCACTTTTGAGTTCGTCCATGTTTTTCTAGCAGTACGGCACGTGTCTTCGTCAACGTGAGTGTTTTGTGCGATGGAAGTGATTGTATACCTGCTGTTTCGTTTGGTATTACTTCCGTTTTTTTTTTTTCAAAAGAGCATGTAGCATTCTTGTGTATTTCTCGACCAGCTTTATTTCCACAATCTTCGTTAGCGTTCGTCTGGTGCATGCATACAGTAGTATTGACCCAGCCATTGATTGGAGAATTCCCGTTTTATTTTATTGGATAGATTAAATTTCCACTTGATCGATAACATATTGGTCAACCTATTCACTAGGCACATGTTCATATCACTCTCAGTAAATAAGATATCGAGCTACCGAGGAATGTGGATTGTTTTTTAATTTTTGAGGCCTGCCATTCAAGAGAGTTTCCGTGCAAATTTAAGAAATATTTATTTTTGGCTTCAGTAGTTTTCTGAATTGGGAGCTTTCATTTTTGCTCCCTAGATGCTTTCTCTTCTACTCACCTTTTTTACTGTCAGCCATGCTAATCGGGATTATCAATCTCTTACCAAGTCTCTGAGTTCACTGATTTGGTCTTAAATGTGTTCTTGTTATTTTTGGTACATGTTTGCTAGTTCTCTAAAAGCTTTCTTTAATTTCTGCCCACTGATATTTTTGTGGGTTTCTTCTTTTGAGTAAGGACGTTTTTTTACGTAATCTCATTTTCCCTACAAACACATAAACATACTTAAGAAAAGTCATGGCAATTGACCTGTTGCTTTTTTTTATTTGAAGCAGCCCAAATTTGACACAGTATCATATGTGGGACACATAAGTTTAACGATATGATGGAACGTGCTCGTTTGTCATGCGTCTATTACGAGACCAAAGAAGTCCAAGCTGTAATGTTATATAACGACTTTGATAGACCGATTAGTTGGGGATTTCAAAACAGGATATTGCACCTGTGGAAAAAAGTGACAGCAGAAATGAATCACGTGAATTTTGAACCGAAAGGAAAACGTGTGTTCGTTCAGAATATCATATAATGGTAAAAGAGTTATGCTGTCTGGCAGAGATTTGGGTCATTTAGAGACTCAAGACAGAAGCGGTCACAGGGGTCAGTAGTTACTGTGGGTGGTGGCCCCAGGTCGAGAAACATGAGGAAGAAAGGTTTTGATATATGTATCTCCACGTGGATTTAGAAGATATGGCCTTACGTAGTGTCAATGATATTAGACCGTCCCTTTCTTTCTTTTTTCACATATTGACATTTCGACCATTTCGTGGCAATAAAGAAGAACGTTATATTTTTTATAAACTGTTATGGTCCCTTCATTACTGTATATAACATTTGTAGGTATCCGTGGTTGTAGTTGGTTTAGTGGTAGTTGGTGGGCTGAAACTATGCATGGATTCACTGTGTTTGGTTTGAAATCAGCACAGATAAACGATCAACGTACTCTAATTCTGGAGGTTTAAACTGAGCAAAGACAGAGCTGAAGCTACCAAAAACATTTGTTCTGTTAAAAGAGAAGGTGCAGTTGATGACAATTCAGTGATCAAATAACCCAAGAAATTTTGCTCACGATGTAAGGACCTCGACGTGGATTCCGAGGTAGACCTCCTAGACACAGAAATTAATCCGGAGAGTATCAAGTGTATTCATGACTCACATTTTAGTTTGGTTCGTCACGGCACTTACATATAGCCTTAATTTCGTGACCACCACATGCTTTTCCGGTTATTTAGTTTATCAATTCTCTCTGTGCCCATGTTGTGTTTGAAAGATCCAGAAATTGGGATGGAAAAATTTATCCGTAACTTCGTCTAACGGTTGGGATGGTTCGTTGTAACAAATTGTCTGGGTGTTAGTAACTCAAAGACAAAGCACAATGGTGTAACAATGGTGTAACAATGTAAAGTCTTTGGTTTTTTTCTTTAAAAAAAGTGTTGCTCTGTAAAATTAATTACATTGAGCTCTCTACCAGGAAAATTTAAATGTTCAGCTCTTAAATGATTTTCTTGTCCTGAAGGGATTACCCCCAACTCTGGTTTAACTGGACCTAATAATACTATATATATATATATATATATATATATATACCTAATTTGAGAACCGTAATTAATTAACCAACTGTATTTATGCTAGATAAAGCTCCGTGTCACAAAGCGAAGTCTCTTAAAACATTTCTTTCTGAGGAGGATGATACTGTTATAAAGTGGCTTGCTCACATCCCCACTTTTACGATATTGAGGCCGACTGTTTTCCGGTGTCCGAGAACGCCAAAAACAAGCCGGACCTACTCTAAGTTAGAGGGGGATCTAATCTAATCGGAAAAAAGAAACAGCTGGGGAGGGCGCAGTGAGAATAGGTAATATGAATATATTCAGATGATGTTCCAAGATCTTCAGAAAAGGGAGGCTGGAGTAGGGGTTTGAGGTCTAAAAAGAATAGGAATGGAGAAGATCTTAGAGGCTAACAACTAGGTGAAGAGGATGATGACTCACAACAAACTGCTCACTAGGAATTAAAAGGGAACAAAGTCTACTTCCCCAGGATGGGGTCCTGAAAGACCCAGACCGTAGATTCCATGGGCAGGAAGAGGAGGGAAGAATGACTCCAACATTGTCCCCTTTTGTACAACCAGGCTTGCCGTTTGTTGAATGTTATGCGATCCAAGCATTTTCTATCGCATCTGATTTTGACCCTAAGCTGATGCCTAAAATACAAAACCAGATCATGATGAGAAAAGTTTCGCGTCGTCCAACTCCGTATTCTGGCTACAGCTAGGGTCGGGAGAAACACGACACGCTTCTCACCCTTCGAAGCCTAAAACGTATTTTATAGAGGGTTTCTCTGGGGACAAGCGTTCTAGATAAACTAACCAATCGTGATAATTTTGTATTCTACTACTTTTTGACTGGTCAGCCAATCAAATGAACTGATCTACGTCTGTGGGAAGTGTATCGATTCCACGTATCATATTTTAATTTGTCATCAAATCAAACCGCAATATAGAGGTTGGGTTAATTCAGGCAAAATATTCTAAACTGCCAAATGTGACTCATATTGCTAAAGAAATTGCAAAACTTTCGACTTATCTTTGTATTTTAGTTTTTACTTCTGATTTTTTTTCTGATATTCAGTAATTTTGGGTGATCCATGAACAGGTGTAACAGATCATTGAGTAGAAATTACTCATAACCTCTAGGTTATGAGTTCAATCTCTATGCTGAACAGTGCATTTAATTCTACTTCTTCAACAAGTTTATTTTTCCATTATATTATAATATAATAATAATATGATACCAATTGTAATTGGCGCGCTCAATACGGTCCCCAAAGGATTGGTAGAGAGACTGAATAACTTGGGAACGAAAGTACGAGTAAAGATCGTCCAAATTACATTACTGAGACCGCCCAGTATTCTGAGAATGGTCCACAAGATTTCAAGACACTTGCTGTCACTAAGAATCCTGTGGAAAACCGTCAGCTAACGCTTGGGTGAAAAACACTCAAATAAGTAAAATAACAACAACTAAACTTCACAAGATCAGGAATAATCCATATGAATCCGGTTGAGGTTTCTTATAATTTTAAAATTTAGTTCGTAAAAATTTGCCTATGTTAAACGTACTTGTAGACGAAAAAATGTATAAAAATAAGTTACAGGAAAATGTTGGATAGCTCTAATGATGCTTTTGGATTTCTTAAGGAAGGTAGTTGAGCTTCCCCTTTGTAAGCTTTGCAAAAAATAAACTTCTTTTTCTACAATTTAGCTTGTTCTATATTAAGTTAAAAACCGATGATGTTTTGAGGGGTTTTTGCATGAAAAATTAACCCAATGTATTTTCTCTATTGATATGTAAGCAGTTATCAATTCATTAGGAGAGTAAAGAATGTTGATTTTATTTGCATACTAATAAACACAATTTCTGGTTTAAAATATTAGGAGATGAGACCAAGTTATTGTAATCTAAAAGAGAGACTTTGGCGTATAGTAGACTTTGCTATATTAACTGACGACTGAAAGGAAATCAAAGAAAACGAAAAAAGAGACAAATATGAGGATCATTAAATAAGTTTCCATACTTTTTCGTATGGGCACTTTTATTGATAGTACACACATGAAACTCTAGTCCCCTTCGAAGTGATCTCCTTCGGCTGCCATGCACTTTTTGTACCGTTCCAACAACTTTTTCAAGGCTCCATGGAAGTCCTCTTCTGAGAACTTATTAAATGCATCACGTACTTTGACCTTGCCGGAAAACTGAGAGGACTGTGGAAGATGAGAGTGATGGTGATACCAGCAGTAACTGGCACACTTAGAAAGTTCGCCAAAATATGGAAAGCAGAGAGAAATAGTCGTAAATAAAAGAAATCGAAAACAGAGATAAGTCCCTAGACCCTGCAGGAGAACTGAATAAAATAAGAAACATAAAAGTGACGGTGATACATACTATTTGTAGTTGGGCACGTGGAACAATCTTCAAATGATTGGTACAGGGATTAGAAGACTAGCAAATTAGAAGACAAGTGAAGACTATCCAGATTAAAGTATTGTTGAGACTTTAGGAGACTTGCTGTCACTCAACCTCCAGGGAATAACCCACAGCTAACGCTGGTTCGAAAAATTCTCAAAGAAGTCAATAATAATAATAATAATAATAATAATAATAATAATAATAATATGTTACCAATTGTAATTGGTGCAGTCGATACAATCACCAAAGGATTGGTACAGAGCCTGAATAACTTGGAAACGAAAGGACGAGTAAAGATCATCTAAATTACAACATTATTGAGACTGCCCAGTATTCTGAGAAGGGTCTACAAAATTTGAAGACACTTGCTGACACTAAGAATCCTATGGAAAACCGTCAGCTAACGCTTGATTGAAAAACACTCAAATTAGTGTAATAACAACAACTAAACGACACAAGATCAGGGATAATCAATATTAATTCGTTTAAGGTTTCTTATAATTTTAAATTTTAGTCCGTAAAAAATTGCCTATATTAAACGTACTTGTAACGAAAAAATGTATAAAAATGAGTTACAGGAAAATGTTGGATAGCTCTAATGATGCTTTTTCCAGATGAATAAATAAACACTTTTTCGCTGAAATTTAGAAAAAAATGGCCTAAAGTTTTCCCACGATTGATGATGTTAACATGACGTCATCACGAAGAGGAAAAGTTCTTTTCATTCAGCGTAAGTAATAATTTAGTCGATTATCTAAAAGACCTGGAGTAGAAAAAGGCTGTATATTTCTTAATTTTTTTTTTCAAAATACCTTCTGGTCACAATTGGCAAAGAATGATAGATTTATTATACGTCATTCTTCACATCTATGTTTGTATATCTAACGTGCCCTAGGCATACGATTAAACGTATTTAATTAGAAAGTGCGAAACTAGACTTTATATATATATATATATATATATATATATATATATATATATATATATATATATACTGGATGCAAAAGTGAAATTAGGAATATTATAGTAAAATAAACAACTTTGTAATATAAAGCAATATTCGTTTTAATTTTAAAAAATAAACCACAAAGGAAAAAGACATTTTTTCAATTATTATATCAACACACGTTCGAAACGATTTGCAAACCTTCAAAAAATGTTCAGGCATTTTATTCCATTCCTCCTCAATAAGCAAACGAATATTTGGAAGGGAAGTGGCATTGGTTTTGTTTTCTAAAACAATCCATACAACGTAATCTATGGCGGGGGTAATGTCTGTGTTTGATGGAAGCCATAAGAAATTATCTTGTAATTGTTTTCGCTTGGGTTCTGTGTAAAGCAAATCATAGATTTTTTTTCGTTTCTTTTCTTGCTCACTCATATTGGGGTGAATGTTAATGGAGAAATAACTATATGATAGAAATCACCATGAAAATTTGATTTACTGTATTTTGTTCAAAATGGACAAATCAGACGAAAAAAGACGTTTTAAAAATTATTCTTTATTTTGCTTCCCAACCAAATATATATATATATATATATATATATATATATATATATATATTAGAATTTTAATACAACGTTGGTTGAAGCTTTAATTTTGCGTAAGATGCGATCCTCTGACAATAAAGTTTGATGTTATCTTCACCTGATCTAACTATAGCAATGCCTCCTGCCACCAATCTTTTATTCTTTCATTTTACCTTATTTCACACACACACACACACACACACACACACACACACACACACACACACACACACATATATATAATTTACCTTATTTAATACACACACATACGCACACACACACACACACACACACACATATATATATATATATATATATATATATAAGCGTATATAAATATATGATCATATCTAACAGATGTTAAGTTATCACATTTCTAATATTGGTTTCATGATTAAAAGTTTCAAGGATCAACTAAAATACAATCATCAGAGGAAATCTCAGGGCAAATTGACGGAGAAAAGAATTATTATATTCTAAGAATACCGTACGTAGAGCAATAAACAACTACATGGGCCATGAAACAAAAAAAACGCGGGAAATGGTTGTTTGGGATTGTGATATATAAAAACATATATACTATGAGATTGTTGGTCTCTCATGATAAGTAACGAGCAAGCTAACCTGTTTCGATCCTCACTCAACCGAGCTTATTATCGTTTAATGTATATATGACATCATCCTCGATTAAGCACTGTTGAGCGAGGATCTAAATCGGGTTTCTAGCTTTGTCTCCTATTTTATGCTTTTATTCTCAGGATGAATAAAAGTTTGGTTTTATTTTCTGCTGTGATCAAATTTTGTACCTTTGAAAACATTGTGACCGATTGCTGTTTTTTTTTAAGAGAAAATTATTTGCTCTGTGGATTTTATTTACTTTGAGCTCTTTACCAAGATTATTTAAATTTAATATTCTATTTCTGAATCATTTATCTGTCCTAATTTGAATTATTCCTTACTCCGGGTTTACCTGATTGAATAATATCTTATATATATATATATATATATATATATATATATATATATATATATATATGTGTGTGTGTGTGTGTGTGTATATATATATATATATATATATATACGTATTCACTCTGACACATACTTACATATATACGAGTGTTTTAGTGTGTGGATGTATAATATAAATATATGTCTGTGTGTGTATATATATATATATATATGTATATATACGCATTCACACACACATGCTCACATATGTACGTGTGTTTGTATTGATATATATATATATATATATATATATATATATATATATATGTATATATATACAAAATGAAAGGGTAAAACTAATTCTTACTTCTCTCTCCTGTTCTCCAGTTTTCTTTTTCTTTGTTTTTATGTCCCTGTCTCTGTCACAATCTATATACGAAATAAAATGGCAGAACTCACGCTCTCTTTTTTTCTTTCTTTCCCACTGTGTCTCTTGATTCTCTCTCTACATGTCCTTTTTTAAACTTTCTTAGTCTGTCTCTCACTCCCTATATATATATATATATATATATATATATATATATATATATATATATATATAAGAAATAAAATAACTTGACAATCACACTTCCACTTTTTCTGTCCCTGTCTCTATCTGCATTTCTGTCCGTCTGTCCGTCTGTCAGTCTATGTCTCCCTTTTCTCTCTCTCTCAATATATATATATATATATATATAATATGAGAGTTTAAAAAGCAAAGTATAACAATCAGCGGGAGTCCGTGAAAGGCATAATAAAACACATTCAAATCTTTTAAGTATAGTTTCCCATAAGATTGAATCTAATGTGTGTCAAATCTGTGCCAGAGATTTTCAAATATCTGGTTCTTTAAAAAGTCACATCCGTTCATGACAATGTTATTATCCTTTTTAAAAAAAATATACAATTTTCATACTCGAATTCAATGATGGCAGCCATCAGGTGAAAAAGACACTAATACTGTGAGGTTTACAGTCGTTCGAAATTGGATCTGACGATGAAAGTTTAAATTCTATTCGCACTTCGAGCCACCATCGTTTACTTGGTAAAGTGATTCATCCATCGCCTCCTTTTAACACAAAGCTATCTTTTTATCTTGTATTGTGCACTCTAGCTTTGCTTCGGCAACCAAGTTGGGAAAAGGAAACCAATGAATTCAAACCAAAGTCCACCTTTGCTGGAGCCTTGAACATTAGAATAGAAATTACATCCGTAATCACCTCTAGGACATAAACTTTGCAATAGTGATTCTCAAGAATTAGGCACTTCAGGTAGCCGATAGCATATACGTAAAAAGTTATACGTAAAATATTCCTTCAGTTTCTCAGATAATGGTGATAGCTGAAGGGTAAGATATCTGAATTTTATCAAGCTTACAAACAGACCAAATTTATTCATGTTAAAAGATAAAATTGAGCGACCAACTGGTTTCGGTCCTAACTGTTCACAGTTAAACTAGGACAACGATTAAGAAATATTGGAGAAATAGACTCTGTAATGTAGGGATATATATATATATATATATATATATATATATATATATATATATATATATATGACAGGCGGGGTAATGATAAATTGTAATTACATTAAGACCCAACAAACATTCCCTCTGCTTACAGAGGGACGGTTTATGAGTCAAAATAGTTTCTAACACTTTTAAGTGGAAGTCTGAGAGGGACCTGCTTAAAATAGTAAACAGATCCGCACTCTAAGTTGATTTGGTTTCTTAATTTAATGGCATATCAACTTTTGTAGGTTCTTTAATGCCAAAGCCATTCTCCTAGAAGAATAGTAGTGGTACTATTTAACCCATAGCTGGGAGGATAAGGGGGTTCATACCTTTTCCAAGGGTATTTGCCCGAAAGTGAACGTAATAGCGCGACTGGAGTACGAACTCGCTTACTACGATTCCACAGTCCATCGCTTTAACCATTACACCACCAGGACACCCCTACTGTAAGTTGAGGCACATTCACGGTTATTTATGAGGTCTTCCACTATAGCAGACCCATATGTGATATGGACAGAGAAAAAAACTGGATTCATGCTTTTCCCTTGTTTATTAGCAAATGCAAACACCTTCGTCGAGGAATTTTAACTTAGATCACAGTGTCTAATTCTCACGACAGTGATAATTATAACAGAAGTGCACACATATCAATGAAACCCTGTTGTGTAGTGGTGAGTGTGCAGGAATGTGATTGCGTTGTAAGTGAGTTCGAACTCCAGTTCCGTTATTGCGTTCTCTTTCATACTTATAGTAAAAGTGAAGTTGGCGACCGTAGTTTACGGCTGACCGAAGGCTCCTTTTTCAATAGCTACTATACCTTTCCCAGGGTTACTCCACTTTATCCTTTATACATACTTCTTAGATTTGAGTGCTTAGAAAGGAGGCATAAGTATCTTTTTGAGTCTTTGGTATGAATCGACCCGGGTCATTAGTGAACACTCTACCAACAAGACCAATAGACCGATGACTAATAAAAAAAATGTAAAGTTGGCAACCATAGTCAAAGAGTGACCCAAAGGCTCACCTTTTCAATAGTTACTACACCGACGTGTAAGGGAGGGCGCTACTCCATTCCCTGCATTGCTCCAATTTACTCTTCCCTTATAGTACTGAATGCTAAGCAAGGCAATATTAAGTACCATTTTTAAAGTCTTTGATATGATTCGAATTGAGATTGAATCCCTGTCTCCCGGACCAATGGAGAACACTCTACTCATTAAGCCAAATGAATGAATACTCATATATAGCTAGCTATGCCTTAAATAGTACCATGTTTTTACAGAAGGAGGGCTTTGGCATTTAATATATCAAACCAAACCAAACCAAATACATGTATAGTTAGAATAGAGTAGAAAAAGCGTCAACGGCGTTTGGTGACTGTTATTTTTCGGCTATATGATCATCAGGCCAACTGGTTTCTACCTGGTTGGTATACCTTTATATAATGTTAAGTGGGACATGATAGGAGGAGTGATCTAATTTTTGTGGCATTATGGGAAATGCTTTGTTATTTGTGTTACTATGATACGTGGTGCATGCAATAAGTTTCCAGACATTTTTTTTTTTGTACAGGCATTTAAAATTGTCGTAGACTCTTCAAAATTTAGTCTGTTATTGCAATACATCTCCTGAGATGACTAACCAATTTTTATGATTTCAGGTTCCAATGATTAGCTACAAAAGCAATTGGAATAAACCCTACTAAAGTCTGATTGTCACTGCTGGTGAATTTCAAAAATGCAGTCTGGACGTGAGGACACTTTAGAAGAACGATATACTATAAAATTCTGTTTTAAACTAGGGAAAAATGCCACAGAAACGTATGAAATGTTTTTTGAGTGGTATAAGCGATTCAAGGAAGCAGGGAATCTGTGAGGGATGATGAGAAGTGTGGGAGGAGTAAGAAATTCAATACACAAGAATTGATTGGCCAA
>CAUZXS010006117.1:185000-194023 GCA_963585895.1 Sepioteuthis lessoniana
CAAGTCTCATTGGGCGCCCCATTCATTCGGCCTTTTGCCACATCGAAGCAAAGAGCTTTGTAAATTACTATGCGTCCGATAATCTATTTTTGAAAATATTTTGCCACCATCAAGTTTGCTGAATATCTCCGTTGGGCTAGGGAGAAGATAGTACTGGTCTTTTAGTGCTTGGTTCAGCCCTGCTGAAAAATCGGCGCAAACTGTAATTTGGAAAGATTTTTTCCTCTTATAGACTGTTGGCGCAGCCCACTCGCTGAAATCTCGATATCTGCTTTTTCCAACCAGTCCTGTTCTTCACGGGACGTTTCGCTTTTTTTTTTAAAATATGGGCTGGGTATGGTCCTTACCTGGAATTGTGCTTTCATTTTTGTACATTTCCCAAGGCCGCCTGAAAACACTACAGGGAATTTTTGTGTGAGTTCCTGTTTTAATTTTTCTGTGTTAGTCATTGGGCTTTCTAATTTACGGCTGAACGTGCTCATAGGGCAGTCCCAAATGTTAAATTTTTCAATCCAATCCGTACCGAATAGATTGTCCGTGTTTTTTTAGCACATATGCAATGAGTTTATTAGTAATTCCATTCAAGGTTACGGTGAGAACTACTTCACCCAAAATGTTTATACTATCACCTGTTACAGAACGTGCTGTCTTTTTCGTTCTCGGGAAAGCTGGCTTGTTTAGACGTCGCCACGAATGCAAATTTATTATCGAAAGGTCGGAACCCGAGTTAAGCTTGAATTTCACAGTCTTGTAAAAAAATCTAACCGTTACGTATTTGCGTAAATTCCCGTTTTTGTTACCGCCTGACTGTGTTTGTCTTATTTTATTTCTGGGTTTCCTCAATTTTTTGGCATACCGACAACGTGTTACTTCGTGTCTAACTTTACCACAGTTTTTACAAGTTAACTTCTTTTTCGCTGGACACCACAGATATGACATGGTCCTCGTGGTGGATTTTTTCATCCATTCGTACTTTGTCGTAAATTTTTGGTCGCGCAATATTACTTTTCTCTTCCTGTGGGGAATAGCGTTTCGGTTTGCTCTTGATTTTTTAAATATGAGCCACTCCCGATTCCTCAATAGTTTTAGAGTCACTTTTAACGGATACTACCCTCTGGCAATTCTCAGCCATTTTTTTAAGGGTCAGACCTTGTTCGTTCTCTAATTTAGTTAACACACGGCGTCTAATTTCAGTGTCTTCTGGTGAGACCAGGCCCTGAAGTCGTCTGCGGTTAAATCTGCTAATCGATGCAGTGTTTATTTACTGTCGCCGCAAACGTCAAATAATCTTGCTGGTCATCCTCAAATATATTAAGGCATTTCCATCTCTTATGAAAAAGTGATGTGTTTGGCCCAAATAGTTCAGATAATAATTTAACTGTCTCTGAGAACTCCACATCCATTGTGTTTTTTGAGAGGGGAGGATAAAATCAAGGAACCTACTGTGTTCAGTTGTACCCAATTTCCTGAGTAATAAACGTACCTTTTTTTCGTTTGACCACTCTTTGCAGTCCACGTTAAATACGTCTTCGTATCCTCAGAAGAATGCATCAAAGGTTTTATCGTTTTCTGGTTCATACTCAAAAGTTCCTATGGTACTGTACATAGTAATATCATAATCAGGAGCTTTAGTGCAGTTTAACGATTTTAATAGTAACTCTTCCATTAGGTTCTGTCGTTCCTCACTTTTCAGTAATGCTGGTAGGAGTCTTGCTGATATTTGTCGCTTCCTCCCACCAGACACGACTTGACACAAGGTCAAAAGCCCGAAGGCCGATTAAAGTGGTGATAAAGGGGATGAGAGGTCGGGAACGAGCCGAGACTCGAACCCTGCTGGTCTATGCTGCTCATCGGCTCACTTGGGGCAATGTGAGCCTGATGAGGCAAGCAGTTTCACGAACCTAAATGTGGGTCCGGGCACGTATGCTAGTTTACGGCTTAAACTAGACGAGAGGTCTAGTGCTATACGTAGGTTACAAAGGAGACAAAACTGCAGCTCGCCCAACCTGAGGTAGCCTAGTCGAAATTAGGAGCCTAAAGGCCTCAAGTCTGTCATTGTTTCTTTTTGCAGAGCCACGCTCTGGACGAAGTCCAGAACACGCTCCGGAGTGTTCTCCGGAAAGAACGTGCCTTGTAAGAGTCTTGCCTCATTTCTTTGTTGTTGTTGTAATTCTTTTTGTTGCTGTACCCATTGTTCTTCTATTCTCTGTTGCCTTTCATCACTCTTCTGTTGAAGGTCCATCTGAACTTTTAACATTTGTACAATTATTTTCTGGAAGTCATCCATTATTGGATTACAGAAATTTTTATAATATCCAAAACAGAAAAATTGACAACGAATGTTTAAGTGGAAGAAGAGAGAGCAGACCCCCCCCCAAAAAAAAACAACAGTAATTAGGGTTTTTTTCAACGCGTAACCGAAAGGGGAAGGACAACAAAAATATAAAAATATCTAGTTAAGATTTTTCCTTTTTTTTTCTTTAAAATACCGTCTTTCTGCAATATTCATGCGACCATTTAGTAATTTTTCCACTCTTATTTTTACCCCCAAAATTATTTCCTGGTGGGGTGTCGAAATTTGTTTGACGTTATTTCGACTAGAGCAGGTTTTTATTTTTTAATTGGGTTACTATGAAATTTGTTGGCAGACATTGAGGAATGGGGTGAGTGGACTTCGTTCATAAGTGTTGACTGGTTTTAGTATTGGTAGAACATGTTTTTTCTGTTCAGCAGAAACTGGTTTTAAATTCCGAGAATGTTGTTAGGTAATTTCAAGTAGGAGATTACCAATGTCTGTTGTCATAGAATAGTCAGATAAATAGTTAATCTTTATTTCCCTCACTTAGAGGTAAATTACTACCATTAATTTTCATCTCCAAGGATGTCTTTGGCATTGGATAACCTATGAAGGTCGATATGCCATTAAACAAAGAAACCTCGCAAATAACTTTATCTTGTCGTAAACTTCGTCTGACTTCACTGATAATGAATTTGGCATGGTTGGGTTTTATAGCATATGGACCATTTTAGGTTATTTAATGCCAGATCTTCTTTATACATACATATTTGATATATGGGATTTGGTTGGGTTGAGTTGGTTTTATGGAATATCAACCATTGTAGGTTATTTGATGCCAAATCCTCTTTATAAATTCATACTAGAAATATATAGGACATTGGTTGTTTGGGTTTTATGGCATATCAACCATTGCAGATTATTTATTAGGAAATCCTTTATATACATATATATTGACATATATTTGTAAGCACATGTTTCTGAATTTTTAAACGAGACTGAGCACATTCTTTTTCACACATTTAAATGGTTTCTCTTATTTTTATCAAATACGAATAATTCTATTTATTATTAATCATTTGTTTGTTCACAGTTTAATGTTTTGAATATTGCTATGTGTACCATAGCCATATACACGAATATGCGAAATGTACATGGGACGTTGTTTACATATATACATAGAACATAGGATCTTGAAACACGAAAAACACGAAAAATTCTTCTCAGTTCAGGTACGAACCTTTTTATTACCTTTGAGTTTAAAGGTTCTTCGACATAAGGAGAGAAGCACAAGCTTTTCCCATCTACAAATAAAATCATTTGTCATCGATGATGACAAATTTTTTCCTCAACTAATGTGCCGCTCTTCCTCATGTCGAACTGATCAACAAAATTTTCTGCAATACAATTTTAACAAAATAAACAACAAAAAACATGCATCAGTCCCAAACTCAAAAGTCGTTGAAAATAAAAGTGTTCGTATTGTCCTTCATTTCCTTTTTTTTAATTTTTTTTTCACCCGCATTTTCTGGTTCTTTTTTCTCTTTTTCTTTTTTTTTCTCAAATTTTCTCAACAGTCACTGGTTCGGCATGTATATTTTTTCAGTCTTTAATTTGTTTTTTTACTTTTTTTTCACTCTCTGGTCAATAGCTCATTATGTCTTTTACACTTTTGCTTTCCTTCTTCATCCGCACTCATTACTTCTAACTTTATATCTCCTTCTCAAGTAATCTCTGTCATTAATTAATATACACATTTTAACCCTCCACAACTAAGCATAGCTCGTAATCAAAGCAAAATAAATGTTTCCCCGTTTTTTTCAACTTTTGACCACCGTCAAACGGTCTATCTCTCATTTTTTTCAACAGCTTGCGAGTACCCTTCTTTCTTAATTTCTTTCTTTTTTGCTTCAAAAAATCCAGGGTCCTCTCTCCTAAACCACCCGAACTTTTATTAATTCAGTCAACAAAATTTCCCCCTCAAAACACTTCAAAATCCAAGTCCATGATTTTTCCAAACACACCCAATGAGATCGCCAAAACTCTGCACATATCTTAATTATCTCCTGACCCCTGTTTCCGTATATCTTCTCCAATAACAATCTCAAAAGCCCCACTCCAGTGGGGAACTCACAAAATATCCGTCTGCCTCGTCAGACACACAAAAAGCATCTGTCTCTTAGTTGCTCTGCCCCTATGGCGAGATTTATTCAAAACAATCCCAGTCGATACGGACTACAAAACGTCCGAGACAATATCCATGTCCCCAATAATTGGTATCAACAACTTCCACAAAAAAAACCCGGCCTGATTCTACCAGCGCCGAAAATATCGATTCTCCCAACTTCACAAATATCGAAACCTGTCCTAAATGTCTTAACTACAGATATGCGCAATCTCTGGACAAACCACCGATGTGCGGAATTCCAGATCTTGCACTGAAATTCTAATTTTCAATCACCATTTGTCCGGACCACTGACAAGTAACTACAAAATTTTACTCACAAAAAAAACCTGTTTACTATAAAATTCATTCATGAAAATATTGTTTACTATAAAATTTCATTAACAAAAATATTGTTTACTATAAATGTCACTCAATATAAAGGATAGTAATTGTCCCCTAGTCATCTTTCTTTCCCTTCTTTTCCTGCCCGCATAATTTCTTCTTACCCCTTCTCTTTCTCTCCCTCACTACGATACAATATTACACATAGCAGTAATCATAATTTTGATCTAGGGATCACACATATTTTTTTAAAATTATTTCCAATTTTATCCTTCTAGAAAGGCCCTTGTCATTAAAACTAATGCTTTCACCATTATAATCAATTTAAATTCTTTTTTCACGAACCCAAATATTAATCGACAGCAGAGAGATAAAGTTACACAATGAGCAAATACCTTCTTTTTTCTTTTTCTTTTCTTTTCCATTTTTTTTTTTTTTTTTTTTGAATTCGCTGGTTGCAATCAATCTTTTCATTGGACGCTCGGCTTTTTTTTCTTTTTCTTTTTTTTTTTCCTGCCTTTTTTTTATTCTCTTGGAGTAGAGCTGTTTTTCTTTTCTCTTTTCTTTTTTCTGGGGGCTTTGTGTCGACAGTTGTATTTCTTCTTTTATTTTTTTATTTTTCTGCATGTGGCGCCGAATTTTTTTTTTCTTGTTTTCAGTGTTGCTTTTGTCTAGTTTCGTTCTTCTGGGGGGGCCTTGTGTTTTCTCTCTCTCCTTGCATCGCCTGAACTAGCCGCTTGAAATTAGATCCTATGTTCTTAGCCTGATCGTCTCTTTGATAATCCAGTCGTACCATACCCATGATACGGAGATGCCTTGCCCTGGCACCAAATATATATATGTACCATAGCCATATACACGAATATGCAAAAAGTAGCTGGGACGTTCATTTCATATATACATAGAACATAGAACATAGGATCTCGAAACACGAAAAACACGTAACGACTTCTCAGTTCAGGTACGAACTTTTTTATTACCTTTGAGTTTAAAGATTCTTCGACATATGGAGAGAGGCACAATCTATTCTGGCTTTTTCATCTCCCCCCACCAAACACGTGTGGCACCCGCAGCAAAGGTTTCCGCAAGCAAGCCAAAGTCAACCGTCTTGTTCGGTGTCCGGTTCTCAACTCACTGACTTTTTGAAAATCTCCCCAAATCCTCCGCGCACTTCTGGTGTGTGACGTCATTCGCACTCCCTAGCACCCGTTTCCTATCTCGGGCTATTGTAACATCTCTGAGTGACACGTACGTTCTGCCGGCGCACGCCCGTGAACACCAATGTTAATGTTGCACCTAACTAACCCATTTGCGGAGCCGAAAGGTTCTCAGCCTAACTAAACCCAAAGGCATAAACCGAAATCCCCCAGCCATTATGTTACATATGTATCATTAACAATTCACTTAAACACCAGTCATTTTTTACGCATAATTAAATGATCAAACAGTTATATTTCAAACAATTCAGTTTAGCACAAATACGCTGTTTTAATGCCAAACAATTCCATTTGACCAATCGATAGGATCCTATAAGGTGCTACCATTCCGGGCATCAGTAAACTTAGGGTCAATGGCAATGAAGGGGTACTTCGCATTCACCAAAGCTTCCAACACTATTGGAACCTCACCATCAGATTTTTTGGATCATAATGAAGAGACTCATGGGTGAAGTCGTAACCCTGTTGGGATTGTTGAATTGGATAAAAATAGTTGGTATTGCATAACTATGTGCAAAAAAAAAGAAAAGAAAAAATACACCGTAATGCAAAATAAAAGTGATTCTCAAACCTCTGGGCATAAAATAACTCAAGATGAGTTGACATGCTGTTAAAATAAACAAATGATTGAATTAATTAATCAACTCAACTTTTAAAAGAATAGAAATATAGAAAATAACTTGAGTGAAAAAGCAATTATCGGAGGTAAAAGAAGTAAAAGAAGGAGTAGGAGGGAGGAGGGAGAAGAAGGAGGAAGAGTAAGAAGGAGGAGGAGGAAGACGAAGGAGGAGGAGGGAGAAGAAGGAAGAGGAGGAGGAAGAAAAGATGGAGGGGGTGAAGAAAAAGAAGGAGGGGGGAGGAAGAAGAGAAGGAGGAAGAAGAGGAAGGTGGAGGGATGATGGAGTGGGAGTAAGAAGAATGAAGAGGGAGAGGAAGAATAAGAATGAGGAGGAGGGGAAGAAGAAGAAGAAGGAAGAAGGGGGAGGAAGAAGAAGAAAAGGAGGAGGAGTGGGGAGAAGAAGAAGGAGGAAGAAGAAGATGAAAGGAGGAGGAGTGGGAAGAAGAAGAAGGAGGAAGAATAAGATGAAAGGCAGGAGGAGAAGAAAGAAGAAGGAGGAGGAGGAAGAAGGGAGGAGGAGATAAAGTAGTAGGAGGAAGAAGAAGAAGGAAGAGGTGAAGGAGGAGTACGAAGGAGGAGGAGGAAAGAAGTAGGAGGAAGAAGAAATGAGGAGGAGAAGAAGGAGGAGGAAGATGAATAATGATGATGAGGAGGGAGATGAAGGAGTTGGAAGAAGAAGAAGAAGTAAGAGGGGGGAGGAGGAAGAAGAAGAATAACGAGGAGGATTAGGGGAAGTGAGTAGGAGGAAGAAGAAGAAGAAGAAGAAGAAGAAGAAGAAGAAGAAGAAGAAAGAAGGAGGATGAGGAGACGGATCAGGAAGAAGAAGAAGAAGAAGAAGAAGAAGAAGAAGAAGAAGAAGTGAGTTATAAGTAAAAGTAAAATTTATAGAATCTCTAACCCAATCAGTAACACCCCTTTCCCAATCAGAAATTTTACATTCATTTGTTACTTTCCCTGCAACGGGTTAAGAAGCCCCACCATCACCAAAGGAGTGTTCTTTGTATGGAACCAAACTGCGTCTTGAGGAGAAGAATCAGTTTTGGAGATCTGAAGAGTGTTGATTAGCCGTTCATTACCCCAAATCTTGAGTCCGTTCTCTTTTGGAATATAAGTACCTGTTAAGTCCATATCTATGGGTCAAATAGATTTAATTAAAATCAGTTCTATTCAGTAGAATCGTACATAAAAAATAATTTAAAAATATACTGAAGCATTCTTAAACAATAATGCAACATATATTAATATGATGTTACAATAAGCTTACTTCCTTAACCTCTGGGCAGAGAATTACTCTAAAAAGGTTGACATGCCGTTCAAAAGGAATTAATGAATCGAATAAACTGTCAAACTGTGAAAAGAATAAAATAAAGAAAAATGTGAATGAGAAAAGGAAAAAGGAAAGAAAATAAGCAAATAACGGCAATAGAAGAAAGAAAGAAAGAAAGAAAGAAGGGAAAATAGAGAAAACTAACGAGGGTGAAAAAAAGGAAGAAGGAAAGAAAAAACTTACGGAGGTAAAAGAAAGGGAAAAAAAGAATTAGAGAGGAAACTAATACAAAGGAAAAAAAGAAAAAGAGAAAAAGTACAAAGAGAAAGAAAAAAAGAAAGAAAGAAAGAAAAAATTAGAGGGAATTTTTTTTTTGTTTATTTTCTCTTTCTTTCTTTCTTTCGTTCTTTCTTTATGATGGGGAATTAGCTGACTATTCAGACAACAAGGTAATCGTGATTGTCAGGCCAAGAATATGCCAGACTCTCGGTGTTGCTATATTCTAGAGTAGCAGTTGAACCATTGGGGTTAACGGATTATCGGTATTAGGATATCAGAGAAAAGTGCTGGACAAAGAAATGTGCCGGACGAACGGGTTGGTAATGTTAAACCATTGGTAATTTCGGACCCTGTAGGAATGACCTGATATGTGTCATTACCAAACGAAGAGTCATAGCGTCAGTTTTGGTAGAACATAGATGAATTGCCGAACTATCAGAATTTCGGGAGCAAATTAATTCTTGCTAAAGGAGTAATATATTTTTGGACCAAACTGCTTAATCAGATCCAAGAAAACAAGACAGTAAAAAGGCTTAAAATAGATGATTTTAAGAATTAAAATGGTAAGAAAATATTTAGAGGGAATTTTTTTGAATTATTGCGAATTATTTAACGAAATTTGATCTGTACATATATATTCTATCAATAGTATATGTATTTTATGCAAAGATTCTTTTTAGATGTTGATATGTGTTTAGTTTGCTTAGGTTTTATGGCATATCAACCATTGTAGATCGACCTTATAATGCCAAATCTTGTTTATACTTATGTAAAAATAAAGTGGGCGACCTTAGTCAGGGCGACCAGAAGGCTCCCTTTTCAATAGCTACTACGCC
>CAUZXS010006118.1:5000-15812 GCA_963585895.1 Sepioteuthis lessoniana
CATGTAAAATTGTATTTCAACATTGATTTATGCAAAAGCTAAAGTAGCCCTTACAAAATGTAGGACTATGTCTACTTTAGAATTGTTTGCAATATTTCTGGCAGTTAAATGTCTAAATAATGTCCTTAGAATATTTTCTCATATCTGTACCTTTATAGCAGTGGGTGTACAGTATTATCTTGGTTGCTATCTAAAAATAAGACCAAATGCCAAATAGACTGAAGGACATTAATGAAACAATTGAAGAATAAAGCATTAAATATTCCCTTCCTAATTATGTTCTTACCTTACAAAACCCTGCAGATCAAACAACTGGAGGGTTAACTTCTGAATATTTAAACTAAATTTAGGATTTCAGGAGCAAAATGGATTTGGGAATTGTAGTATGTGAGTTCGTACTCCAGTCGCACTATTACATTCACTTTTGGGCAAATACCCTTGGGAAAGGTATGAACCCCCTTATCCTCCCAGCTATGGGTTAAATAGTACCACTACTGTTCTTCTAGGAGAACGGCTTTGGCATTAAATAACCTAAAAAGAGTTGATATGCCATTAAACAAAGAACATTAAACAAAGAAACCAAACCAAACCATCCTTCATTGCCATCACTTCCCGGTCAATTCTGTCTTGGAGTTCTGGTAAAAATTTGTTTTTGGAACTAATTAAAAGAATAAAGCATTAAATATTCCCTTCCTAATTATGTTCTTACCTTACAAAACCCTGCAGATCAAACAACTGGAGGGTTAACTTCTGAAATATTTAAACTAAATTTAGGATTTCAGGAGCAAAATGGATTTGGGAATATGACATTGTTTGGCTTGTTAGCAATCTAGATTGTTTCAATGTGCAGAACAAGGAGATCATTCAATCAGTTGGTCTCCATGGTAATGTTACAGTCTGCAAAGAAAACAGTTGTCACTTGCCTTTGACAAGGTTTCAAAGCTGACCATATTAATCAGAGTAATATCTCTAATATTTAAACTTAAAAAAAAAATGAAAACATTTAAACTTAAATCATGCCAGTGTCCTGTGTATGATGCTAAATTGCATCCAGTTGTGAGGCTCTATTTCTGGAGCTCCCATTGTGAGGCTCTATTACTGGAGCTCTGAGGAGTGTGGAGTTACTCCTTCATTGCCAGGAGTGTCCTCATGGTGTAATGGTTAAAGCGATGGACTGTGGAATTGTAGTATGTGAGTTCGTACTCCAGTTGCGCTATTACATTCACTTTTGGGCAAATACCCTTGGGAAAGGTATGAACCCCCTTATCCTCCCAGCTATGGGTTAAATAGTATCACTACTGTTCTTCTAGGAGAACGGCTTTGGCATTAAATAACCTAAAAAGAGTTGATATGCCATTAAACAAAGAAACCAAACCAAACCATCCTTCATTGCCATCACTTCCCGGTCAATTCTGTCTTGGAGTTCTGGTAAAAATTTGTTTTTGGAACTAATTAAAAATTATTAGATTAGTTCATTGCATTTTATCTTGAGAGGAAATATAAGAATTAAAAAAAAAAGGGGTTGAAAAAATTAAATTAAAATTTTATCATTAAACAAGATAGAACATTTTGAAAGTTCTAAAATTTTATAAAAGCTCTGTCTACTCTAAACATTTTACTGATGAGAAAGTGGGTGTTAAAGATTTGAGCTAAAAATAACAAAACTTTTTTGTTCCTACTTTTTGTTTCATGAAAACTTGACTCAAAAAGATTAAAAAGGTTCAATTTAACAATCTGAAAAACACTTAATTTTATAACCTTCAACCTAATTGGTTGAAAAATTTTTTGCTCTAAAAAGAGAGAAAAGTATTCTGATAAAATTGACTTAAATCTTTCTTGATCCTACCTTTTGTCAATAAACAAGTTTTTTTAGCAGTGAGAAAAAAGAGAGGAGAATTCATTGTATTGTGAAAATCAGTTCCCTCAAAGAAGAAATCTTTGTAAATTTTGTGTTTCTCACTGTGACTCAACAGCCTGCCGGCTCCATGCAGCTTCTACATTGTGATATCTTGACCTCACACTGTACTTTTACAGTCTCTTTTGAATCTCCTTTCTTTTTACTAATATCTTTTGATTTATCTCTTCAAGTTCTATTTTCAAACTTTTCTGCTGTTTTGTTTTGGCCTTTTCATCCTAATATATCCTTGTGTGTTTTTCTTAGTACTTTTGCTCATTGTCACAGTTTCTTTATCTATCCTTCTAGTTCAAATTCCTATTCAGGTTTTGTATTTCTGTGCGGGTTCCCTAGGGGAATACCAATTTTATCACAGACTAGTTTTGCTCTTGCATAAAGTAGCTTGTTTAGTTGAATGATGTTGCTTGTTTGGATATTTGCTAATGATTCATTTACCTTTTTGGTTTCTGCTTTATTTTTCCCAGTTGGTTCCTGAGAGATGGTAATGTAGTCTTCTTTTCAGTCATGTTTTTCTTTATTAACTCTAAATCTATGGTGCTGGAGTTTGTGGTGTCTTGGTTTTTTAGTATTTTTTGTTTCAATTCATGTAAGGGGCTCTTGTTTTTCAGTAGTTTGTGGTTCAATTAGGGTTAGGGGCTCTTGTTCATATTCTTCACAACTTACATGTCCACATATTTCTCTAGTATCTCAAGGTCAGAAAACCAACCTTTCTTTAAAATCATTCTGGCTTGATTAGCAAGCCTTTGGCTTGTATTAAATCAAGTGGATTCTGTCCAAATTTCTATCATTCTTTTTCTATACCCTCTTTGTGTAGAACTGCTCTTAAAATAATAGTGAAGTACATTTTTGTTGTCTTCTCTAGTTCATTTTTTCTTTTGGGGTCTCTCAGTTGAGTTGTTGCTTTGGTTGTTGTTTCTGTATCTGAAATTAGAATGGCCAATGGTGATCAGGTCTCTCATGTTGGCTATCAGGGAAGCACTTGCCAATCATGACACTCAAACCTGTAATTTGGGTCCCACATTGGTTTGAATTTTGATCAGACATTTTTCATGGGCCGTATAATTTGGCTAGACCCAAAATGAAAAAATTAAACCCAAAATGAAAAAATTAATGATAGTAAAGCTTAAACTTTTAACTTAATTGTTTTACCATATATTTACCCAATTCTATCGTCCATTGTTCCGGTAGGTCTTCAAGGCTACACCCTGTATCGGCACAGAGCTATTGTATATAGGTTCTAGCTGGTCATCCTGTCTTTGCTCATCCATGTGAAGGAGTCAACTGTAGTATGTTGCTTATGAGTTTGTCCCCACTTCTCCAGCAGTGTCCTGCATGTCTGGTTCGTCTAACCTGGATAGTTTTTGTGAAGGGTGGTAAGAAGCTGTACAGCTGCTGCTTTGTGGGGTGCTGCCTCCAGGACTTGTTCAGTATTGCTCACAGCATTCTTGTGTAATTGCTGTCAAGCTTTTTCTCCATACATTTAATTAGCATCCATGTAGTGCATCCATATAGCAGTACTGACATGACTGTTGCTTGGAAAAAACTGCGTTTTATTTTATTGGTTAGGTCTGACTTCCATATGACTGATAACCTATCAATAGCTGTCCATGGCTTTGCTAGCTGTGTGTTGATGTCTGTCTCGGTTGATGAGACACTGCTTCCTGGGTATGTGGACTGGTTCACTAGTTTCAGAGAACGAACACCTAATGTGGAGATGTTGCCTGTTTGATTAAAACACATGTATTCCATCTTGTCTGCATTGACATGGAGACCTAAACTAGCAGCTGTTCATTTTAGACTATGTGGCTGGGTTTCAGCTTGGGCGGGTGTATTTGCCAGAAGTGCTATGTCATCGGCATAGTTTGTGTTGTGGTATCTTCTGCTTCTTTCTTTTGCTAGCTTGAAACAGTTATCTTTCATTTTATCAATAGACGTCTAAGCACGTAGTCTAGGCAGATGATAAATAGGTATGGGGCTAATGTGTCTCCTTGCAGTACACCTGCTACAATGTCAAAGTAGTCTGTGTCTCCATCTAGGGAGCAGACTTGTACTTTCGTATTTTTATATAGCATCATTATGCCTGCAACAGTTTCTTTGGGTAGGCTGTAGGCGAGAAGTATTTTCTCCATCTTCCCTTTGTATAGTCAAAGGCCTTTGGAGAAGTTGACAAATAATACTGTTGCCTCTAGGTTTTTTGTATGAACACCTTCTAGAATTTGACAGTCAAAATTTTTGATGTCATGGATTGATTTCTCTGAAAGCCATTTTAGTTTTTTCTAACTATTTTCACAATTTTCGGTTCTGTGCAGTTGTGTAGTAGAGCATTGTAGGTCTTGGCTGCTATGGATGTAAGTGTTATACCTCAGTAGTTCTTGGCAATTCTGAGGTCACCCTTCTTAGTGTAGAGGAAGATGCATCCCTTTGTCCATCTGTCTATTGTGTTTTGGTTATATATGGCATTACAGTGTCACAGCTGTATATTGTCAAATTCCCTGATCTTCCATACTTCTGGAGGTATTTCATCAAGCCCTGCTGCTTTTCTTTTTTTAATTTTTCAAAAAAAAATTATTCATATTATTATTATTATCTTTTTTCTTTTAAACTTCTTGATTATATAACACGAATAAAAAAATTTAGGATAGTGAATCATCCATGAATTTTCACTAGCAAATTCACACCCAACTTTAAAAAATGCAAATGTTTGCATCATTTCTATTGCACTTTGGTGCCATTGTTACAAAAATATCCCTATAATACTAGCACTATTATACTTTAATATTTAAGCTGAGTGCTATTTTATTATACATCATTAATCTATGACGGAAGGAAATGGTTTAAGAACTCTCTAAGAAATATATTTGACTTAATAAAAATGAATGTGATAAAAATATTTTCATTGTCAATAAAGGAAACTTTTTTTTTTTTTAAATTTGAACTTTTCACCTAGGATGATAATTTGGGGTTTGAAGATATTTAAATTTATTAATCTTTTAACACTTTCAAGAGAATATTAAAGTCATATGTATACCCATCTTTTTTGTTTTTTTATATTTTACTTTTTGAAATGTTTTGCAAAGTAGTTGTTGTTTTACCAAAATTTCAACCTCAAAAGATTTGTTGATTTGACTAACTTCATATATCATTGAAGAATAATTTTTGATGTTACACATGACTCTAAATAACATGAAACAGCCTTGAATTCAGTATGTTTGGTAAAATTCTTTTCAGCCAAAAAATAACTTTAAAAATGTTACTTAAAAAAATCTATTCAGCTATAATTGCATATAATACATGCTAACTCATTGCTGATTGCTCATTCAGGTTAAAATGTCAAACAGCAAACAGAAAGTATGAACTTTGACTATATTTGCAAATGGTACTAGGAATTTGATGGAAGCTAACAGAGCATAGCTTTTGGAATGTGACTCTAGTTTCATATGGCATTAAAGGGATTCATTCGGTAAGACTTTTTGTCATGGTGAGAATTAGGTTTTATTTTTGAGTGCTCATGCCATTCCTCTCCCTTTTGTACACTCAGCCTCCTGGAGTGTGTAGATACCTCTTGATTGGCAATCCCCACTAAGAGTTAATTTCTGTAAGGTGTTTAAATTTTGTTTTTAACAAGAATATTATTTACACATGTCATTGGTATTAGTTTAAATATTGTTTCAACATTATTTCAATAAATTTGTTTCAACATTATTTCAATAAATTTCAACATTGTTTCAACATTATTTCAACATTGTTTCAACATTTCAACATTGTTTCAACAAATATTGTTTCAACATTATTTCAATAAATTTTATATTCTAATCTGTGTTTTTTGTTTTTTTAAAATTATTCTTGTGGAGTTTGTCATCAACTTCCATTTTGAAAAAAAAAATTGAAATGCAAATACCAAAACATTTTTTTAACAGTTCTGCATCAGAAAATGACACTGACAGACAATAAAATTGCAAAACCTTCAATATGTTTTAAGATTAAATGTACAGGTAATATGGAGTTTCTTTTCTTTTTGAAAAGTTTTCCTTGTTTGTGTTCATAAATTCTTTTCTCTAGATTACATTGGGTTTCACTGATGTAGTGTTTGTTGCAATCTTTGCATGGGATGGAGTATATGCCAGCATGAGAGGTGGTTTCATTGTTGGTCCATTTTGAGATGTGGAAATCAATGGGAGAATCAAAACCATCCATTGTTAAGAGTGGCTAGAATATTGAGAAAAGTCCTAGAGACACGAGGAAACTTGTTATCACTCAGATTCCAGTGAAAACTCACCACCTAATGCTGATATGAAAAACTCATACGGAGAGAAATAATAATATGGTTGAATGATAATAATAAAGAATAGAAAAAAAGAGATGTATTCAAAATATATCAAGACTGAAGCTGCATTTACCAAGACAGAAATAAAGAATGAATGAATGAAGCGTTAGTTTTCTTCAGTGGAGTCACCATGTTATAATATGCTGGACTGTAACATTGTAGTAAGTGAGTTTGAAATCCCCATGTTCCATAGCTTTTTTTCTGTTCTCTAGCAAAGTCTAAGTATTTATCTTTTTGCTTTCTTTTATTTTCGCTCAGTAGTCAGCAAATTCTCTTTTTTTCCTTTATGGTTAATTAACATTTTAGGTCTGGTCTTCTGGGTGGGATTATATGATCCATCTGGATATCAGAGAATTTTATGAGTCTTATTCTCAAGAATTGATTCTGGCTTGTGCATATACCATTTGGTAGTATGGTAAAATTTCAGTCTCTTACATAATTCCCAGTGGATTACCTTTCCTACTCAGTCATGCCTGGTTATGTATTCTTTTTGTGTGTAGTTTTCTGCATCTGCTTATTATGTGATTAACTAATTCATCTTTTTCTCAACATACCTACTATTCTGTTGTATAGTATCAATTTTTGCTTTTCCAAATGGTGTCGTTTTGTGCTGCTATTAGAAGAGATTCAGTTTCTCTCTCTTGAGGTTTCCCTTTTGTAGCCATGTCCAGGTTTAAAATCTCCATGCATTTGTTTTTTCCCATTTTTGTTCGTTTTTATGTCTAATATTATGTTGCCAATGTTGTTAGTGGCTGCTGTAATTAGCCTTTCTTTGTTCTTTTTAATGTAGTCTTTGAATTGATGTATCTATGTAGTCCTCAATGCTGGTGAGTCCTCTTCCTCCTTCTTTTCTTGACACATCTATTCTTTGATGTCATCTCTTAGGTGTAAGGGCTTTTGTATAGTTATTAATTTCCAAGTCCTTTGGCCAGTTTGTTTAACTTCCTCCCTAGTCCATTTTAAGAATAGTTCTGAGTACCTTACAAGGGGGACTGCCTAGGTGTTTATTTCTTTGATAAGATTTTTGCTGCTGGACTTGAGTTTTCTCATTCTTCTGGAGGTACTCTTTTCTTATTTTTTCTTTAATCTCTGCTTGTTTGATGGTGTCTACTTCCAATACTCCCAAGTTCTTCTAGTTTTCCCTTTTCTCCAAGTGTTCTGATTCTTTCTTGGTTTGGTAATTCTCTTCCTTCCATTGTTTGTCTTTTTCATTACTATTATAAACTTTCTTTGGGCATAGTTATTTTTTATGCAATATTAATCAAAAATCAATGCTTTTTCAAATCAATTGAAATATGACTTGCTGAAAACCTTTTTGGAAAGACATTTGAAAAATTGTATGACAAGTGTGTTGAACTGCCAGCTGAATAAGAGGAATAGCATCTATGTAATATATTTTATTCAAACTATGACATTTAGTTGAAAGAATTCAAAAATATATTTGTATCCTTAAACTGAAGAGTCCAGGGAAAAAATCTCATTGCTCATTATATATTTAAAATACATTTTTGTATGTACAAAAACTTAAATTATAGTTTATCATAACTTCTTGAATATAAGCTGTAGTAAGAAATGCTATTTATACTTTTGCATTGTTAAAAAATAAACACTTTTTCACACTTAATCACTTCTATGGAATGAGTGGTATTTCATCCAAACAAATATTTGATTTTCATATAGACTTGACTTCCACAAATTACATTTACATATGTATATTTTATACAGTAAATGTAACATAGAAATTTTTGAGAGGGTAGATAACTGGCTCAATATGAAAAAAATATTTTCAATACATCATAAAACTTTTTTATCTTCTGGTAATAATCATATGGTGGTGTAAAAAACAACAACAAAAAAACAAAAAAAAAACAGGATAAAAAGAAATAAGTAAACTTTAAACTCAATTTTTTATCATTAAGCAGATTATAATTGGGTTTGAAACTCTTTCAGAAAAACTTCATTTGATATTCATCAAAATTGTTTAGAAGAATTAACATTGATATTCATTGATTATGGAATATCAAGCATGAAGAATTACCTGTTGATATATTTCTGAATTTCTATTAGAGAACAGTATTCAATAGTGACTAAAAAGCTTTAACTATTTTGATCCAGTTTTCCATTTTTATATTTATTGACATTTATTGCAAAGAGGAACAGAAGGATTTCTATATATTGAAGAAGGACTAAGTGTTTTTCTCATAAACCCTAACACACAAGAAAAATCAAGCCCATCTTTTTGATTTATTGAATATAAAGTTAATAACTAATGTTCTATAAATTACTTTTATATACTAATACATACCTTTTAAAAAATTTACATGAAAAGTATGCCAAAATATATTTGTTCCATCTAAAATCTAGACTTTGTTAACAATGTCTTTTTGCTGCTTTATTTTATTTAGAATCAGTGTTAGAAGTATGCAGTGTTGCCTAGGATAAAAATATCCTAAAGTACATTTTATGAAACAAAAATTTATTCAAGTGATTTGGTAGTATGCATGCTTTTTGGAAGATATAATGAACATAGAAAAAAAAAGATTGCACATCTTTTACTTTAATATGAAAAATATATGAAAATAAGTTTTATGTTTGAGGCATTAAATCTTGAGGGCTTGTTAATAAGTGTTACATTACATCATATATAAATATACATCAAGGTAGTGAATATTTGATTTATACATGGTTGATAACTAATATTATTATGAATGAAATACTTGCATATATATTAAAAATGTCAGACTCATCAAGTATTGTGTCAATGAGTAATGATGTTAGATGAATTAAAGATAACTTCTTTTAACTTATCAAGTACAATGTTAGGCTTTTTAGACTTCCATACCAGTGGATATCAATTTTGTTTGCCTTCTGTATAAGTGAAACCTTTCTGACTTGTTATACTCCAAAATGACACTTGGCAAGATTTTATTTCCTTTTTTATTTTAATTTAGTGATCAATATTAAGCAAAAATGTTCCAGGAGTCTCTTTTCAAAAGTTCTAAGACACTTTCCTTTCCTTTTTGGAAAGAGAGACTTTTCCAGAGGGCTATTTTATTTGTTATTCATATTTTTAAATTAAATTTCATAATTGAATAAGAAAAGAACAACACAGTTTTTATGCAGCCTGTGCATATATGTATTCCAATTATACTGTAAAAATTATATTAAATTCTGACAAGTAGTTTTTGGACAAAATGAAAAAAATGTCACTTCATTAATAATTTGAAACACAGGGTATATATATATATATATATATATACACACACACCTACCTACATATATATTCATTAAGTTGTGTTGGCAGCAAAGCGTTAGGTTTCTGTCATTCCTCATACATCTCTGTCATCCATCACTCCAGGCAGGTCGTGTTGATTGCATTTTGTTTCCATGCAGACCTGATTTAAGTTTTTGCTAGGTGGAATATACTGACATGTCCATGTGCAAGTGTCTCTAAGAGAATAACACTCAGAAGATTGTCCTTTCATTTTCCTTAGGGAATCACGTCTTATTTGTGTTACTTGAATAGTTTGTGTGATGGGAGATAAGTAGCTGTACAGCTGCTATTTGTTAAAGACAGCATGTAGCATTTTGTGCATTTCCTCATTAGTTTTTTCTTTGTGTCCATAATTACATTTATTTACATACATACATACATAAACACACACACACATCAGTGGTGGCACAGTCACAGCTTGGAAAAAATTACATTTTATTTAATCAGAAAGATCAAACTTCCAGTTGAACAATAAGCTGCCTAGAGCAGTTCACGCCTTTACTAGGAATATGGTAACATCACTTTCAGTGGATAAGGTATTGTTGTTGAAAGAATGGTTATGAATTTTAGAGGTCTGTCACTTAAAGTAGAAAGACATACTTCTCTTTTAAAACACATGAACTCTGTTTATTTGGGTTATTATAGAGTTCAATACTTCCTGCTGCAAATGCAGTAAGGATTTGACTTGGGCAGGCATATTTACAAGAACCACAGGATCATCTGCATCTATTATAATTTCTGTTGGATATGATCTGCTTCTCGTTATTTTATATGAAGCTATTTCATTTTATTTCATCAGTCAGGGTTCCAAACACATTCTACAGCCAGGATATAAAAAGAAATAGTGCTAATATATCTCCTTGCAAAAACCCAACAATGAGGATGAAGAATTACCTTTCTTAATATTCTGTCTATATACACACAAACATATTTTATTTTCATCATACAAAATGTGAAAGCACCTGTGATAGCCTAAAATCATCAGACACCAACCAGGTTGATAACACAGTTTCAGTAGTTGAAGGCCAAAAGAAAAAATATATGTCTATACACACACATATATCTCTCTCATATATATATGTGTATGTATATATATATATATATATATATATATATGTGTATGTATGTATATATATATATATATATATATATATATATATATATATGTGTATGTATGTATATATATATATATATATATATATATATATATATATGTGTATGTATGTATATATATATATATATATATATATATATATATGTGTATGTATGTATATATATATATATATATATATACATACA